>JADDOF010000202.1:0-46650 GCA_019603395.1 Cyrtorhinus lividipennis | reverse complement strand
TTCTTTATTCGTTCATATTCATGTACATATCAATTATCCGGTCAAATAGTCGACGCTTAAACCGATTTCATCATTCCTCACTCGACCCTTTTTAATCATCGTAGAATCCGAGATAATCTGTAGATGATATCCAAAAGACCACATAGCGTTACTTCGTAGCTAGGGAGCACTTTAGGAGCGAAACATACCTGTATACACGTAGAAAATACTGAATACCAAACTCATTTTAGCTGTAACACGCTGGGAATGTTCTAAATTGAAATTAAATGAGATATTCGAGAAAGCTTCTCATGTATATGACTAAATAGTACTAGTGTACTAATACAGCAAAAACAGTTACGTGGGCTTATCATTGGCATAAAATATTATTGTGAGCAGAGAAGTTTGAAATACGAGTACTAGTATTAGTTCCATTTGGGTAGAGTATGAAAAATTGCATATCGTGCTTATCGTGTAACTGAATACTACCTACAACCCGCATTTTGAAGTTTTCAGGTTGAAGGGATCGACAAAGAACATTCTTGTACATTCACTCTGCCAATTAGAGGTCACAGAAAAATGAAATAAATGAATCAAATAAACATATTCATCCTCAATGTGTGAAAACCACTCTGATTCTCAATGCAGCCCTCTCTTAGGGAATTCGGGAAGAAAATGCACGATATTGCTAACAGTTATAAGAGCCCTTTGAATTGATTGAGCTACGCTAAGAGGTGCTGAACGAGGGAACCTGAGATTTTGTTGGAAAGATTGTTCCTAAATTCTGATTCTCAAAACAATACATTTTTTGGGCACTTCTATGACGCTAGAATACCGCGTTTTTCCAGGCAGGTTTCAATCGTACTCGCGCGTGCGCAGACCGAGTGAATGTTGATGGACTGAACGATTTCCTCATTTCTGCTGATTCGAAGGAAATTTCAGTGCTTTTGAGGTTAATTCTACAAGAAAACAATTAATGAGGCAGTCGGGGCTGATTTATGGTGATTCTGGGGCCAAGGTCTTGCCCAATCCATTCGAAATCGCTTGGTCCACGCACACGAATCTTGCAACCGTCACCGCCATCACGCTGAAAGTCAACCGTTTCTCTTTTTTTGCAGGTGACCTCCAATGGAGAGCCCACAGCGAGAGCAAAGTTCGGAGTGAAGGAAGTGTTCGCCCAGCGCCATCACAATCTGCCCCACCAACACTGCCAGGTGATGTATCGCGTGGTATGAAAGGAATGTCCAAGGAGGTTTAGAACTTCGCCTCTAGCTTATTATTTATAGATTGGGTTTCGAATAATATTAATCAACTAGATGAGTAAATGATTCAAAATTTCCTATTTGTAAGAAACCAAATTGTTGATATCTCTTATTATTTTTTAATTTTTCCAAAGAAAGTGCGACTCTACGTTGTAATTTAAAATGAGGGCGATAACTAGGTACTGTGAATATTCAATTCAACCAGTAATTCACCATCACCAAACCCTACCACCCTCAATCCCCTGCAAGCCATTTTGCTTTTCTTCAGCCAACACTGGTTCCATTCCTACCCTTTGCACTATTTTTAAACGCTGTCTTAGCTACACAATCATATCGGAGTGAACAATGTGGGATGGACTCACGTCGGCTACGAACTAAGCTGGCCAACAACAAATTACAGCCAACCTAGTCAGCACAGCAGTCAAGTGTTGTGGGTTTAGTATACACACATGAGTGGTTTCAATTATTTTGGGAACGAATAGAAGATATTGGGAAGCATTTAATTGATCTTCCAAAACATAACTAAGGGGATTTTGAGGATCAATTGAATTTGAGGAAGGGTGACCTGTCAATTTTTACGCGAGATCAATTACTACAGGAAATGCATTTACGGACTGGTTGTAGAATACCCAACGCCTGCTGAAAAGTCGTCCGTAGAATATTGCTGGTATGCTCGGCTCCTTACTATTATTATTCCCTTTCAATGACAGAAGACGTACCTAGGTTTTCAAAAGAGGAAAGCCGAAAAAATTAATATAAAATATAAGGATATTAATTACAACAAATTTGAAGGAGTTTTGTGGGCAGCGTCACATCCGTGGGGTTAGATTTTTCAGTTACGCCTGATGTATATAGCTCTGCTTTAAGGTCATCGCCTTGGAACACTACCTGCATTAATCCAGTTTCCAAGCGCATACATCACCCAGGGTGGCCACCTTGTCGATGGTTTTCCATCAACTTGGAGGTTGCTGTTAGCTTTTATGCGCTTAGCTAGTGTTCTAAATTGATTTAGCAGCTGAATAAGCAGCCCTCTTCTCCATTTACATCTCTCACGTGTTACCCTGTTAGTTTAACACATGTTTGGTAACCTTTTCATCATCACACAATGCGGTAACACAATGAGCCACCCTTTATCTTACAAATTGGGGGCTTTCTACAAACACTAACGCCATAGATATGATTTTCCACAAGGTGATGGTGCTGCTGCGGTGGGTTTAATTCAATTTAGATTTTTCTTATTTGTCTCGAGCAATTGCCACGAGGCTATCTTGACACCAGTCGTTGTTGTGTTTCAGTGGGAAAGAAACGCGAAGGTGAGAGAATCATTGGTGTGAAAAGCTTGGATGATCCTTCTTATAATTTTGAGGCCGAGAATACGGAGAATGATAAGCTTCAGAAAGCCCATTCCCGTTTTGATTCTTTCTGGGGGGCTAATCAAGAATGCAACGAGCACGACACAGCCCCCAATTAAGATCCCTTGCAAGAATTTATTTATTCCCCATCTTCAGCTCCAATCGCCCCTCTTTGTAATAGTATAAAAATAAGTTTAGAATAATCTTAGAACAACGGTAGCTGCGCCTCATTTTTATTATCTCATTTTTATTTTAATCTGTTCTACTTTTTTACGTACAACCTACCCTCCGATTTTTTTTCTCCATATTATTCGCCTCATTATGGCGGTTTTGAGAGCCGCGAGCTGTTCTCCAAGCTAGCTGCCTTACAACCGAATTGAATGAAGGACAAGAGCTCTTATGGGCTCAGTTTTAAGCTCTTTTTCGTAGAGTATAACCCCCACGCATTCTGTGATAATTGGAATTATTTTGTGTATCTTATCATTTCTTGCCTTCTGAATCCCCTAAACCTAGGAGGAGCTTCAAAGAGGTGATCAAGGACGCGATTACGCAGGAGTTGGGAGTTGAGAGAGTGAATAGAGAATCGAGGTGGTTTATACATCAATGATTGAAGCTATCTCATCGACAGTTGTCATATTTTGCAAATAGCCACGTGTTCAAGTTGATCTGTTATCACCACAGGACACCAATCTTCAATATCGTTGAATACAAAATAGGCGTCTCTAATTTGAACGCTTATTGAAATTGTCCCATGAATTCAAAAAGTTTTGAATTGATGAACTCCTGGCCCAAGGTTACTAAGCAGGCGTTTACTCATTTTTTGAGTTGTCAGGTTGGATTAAAGGGGAGAAAATGCGAGGCTAGGCATTTCTGGTGGATTGCAAACACTGCTGAGCAAGTGGAGGGGATATTTTAGAAGGGAAATTGATTTAGGGTGGCAGTTGAATAGCAGTGTTGTGAATATTTCGATAGCTAAACGACATTCTCGCGCTTCAGGCAACCCAGAATCCATTCACAAGGCTTCATTGTTTTCCAACTGATGATAAGGGATGCACCAAGTGTTGCACTCACCTGGTACCTACTTCTACTACAGTCATCGGCAGGCTTGACTGTTGCGCAGGACAATGCAATTATCTTCAAATTGGTCCATGTCGAATCCCTCTGTAGAATAATTAACAGCTCACGGCTCTGACGGAACTCATGTACACGCATACATTGTTGTCAAAACGGTCTAAGTTGGCCCCATTCCGAACCATCCACACGTATATGAAATGAGAATCACGCATTCAACACACTGTACCTCAAGTGGGGAGGCGCATAACTAGCACGACTCTGTACATATTTAATATCGTCATTCTACCACCTATATTCTACCACTTGTATGTTCTACTAAAGCTTCCTACGAGTTGTACCAAATCGAATATTCCCATCACTGATAAACTGCACGGATACCGACTTCCTTGGCACTATTCCCTTGCAAAACCTTTACACTTTGAAATAAGCTGAATTGAAAGCATTACTATACAAAAATATTCCTATGTAATGCCACATTCAGCCCAAAATTATACATTTAACTGTAATTTAATCCTAATGGAGTTGTTTCTATGTAACAAATCACTTACCTGTAAGGGCTTTTGATGTGTTTCTCTCATATCTGTGGACAGAAAGAAATCTCTCTCATTTAGGGTATTTTTCACATCCTAATGAGCAGAAAATAGCGTCAATGCTGCATCATGCTGGGCTGGGGAAGCTCATTTCATTCTGCCATATGGTTTGTATACTTGTTGGTTGGTCTGAGACTTAAAGTTCTGTTCAGTCCAACATCCTGCTCATGGCCATGACCAGTGACCCGCATTACTAGAAATATCGCAATTTATTTCTGTCACGTGCATATAAGATCTCTTCGTGTCACAAGAGACACTCCACACTCTTAAGCATCATTATTTGTTCTTCCCAAAGGGATTTTGTAATTTTTTAGAAGATAACAAAACATTAGTTAAGAGCGATTGGAAATGACCTTCATCCGCTGCCCCATGCTTTACAGAGAACCAGAACACCGAAGATTCTGATGAAATATTCTTGTTAAGCTGAAAATGATGTGCAAAGTTGTTCAAAACTCGATGTAATAAGCCGAGGCTGAAATTCCGTTATTTTCCCGTGACTTGAGGAGGATAATACGTTGATCTCAAATTCGTCCTCCCACCGGTTTATTATTTTAACGACTTCTAGCAATGGTACAGCTGAATCACGGTTTTAAATAGCTTTATCCAATTATACAAGCAATTTTTGGAATGTCGCTGCGTCGAAAGGACCACTGCGAGATAGCAAAGGCGTCATTCCATACCATGTAGTACCCATTTAATGTAAATGCCATGACAGCTCGTCGTATGATCAGAAGAGAAGTGGAAATCGCAAGTCGGACGAAACGTGTTATAAACATCAGCTAAGCAATAGAGGGGAAAGTGCATGCAGAGAAAGTGGCAAATGAGCATTCAAGGGAGAGGGATCAGCATCACAGAGATTAATGAAGTTGATAAAAATGATAAACAAGAGAAAATGAAGAGGATCGTGTGATGAAATAAATCAAAATTGGGAAGATATAAGATATCCCAATAAATTGATCACGGTCGTTGAAAGCAGCAGTAACCCCGAAGTTGGCAGTAGAAACGTACATGTACTTGAAGCCATGTTTGTTTGAAGTGGCTCAAAATTCATTGCATCGATTGGTGAATCGCGGTTCCAGAAATTTTCCGATTTTAGTTAACGAAAATTAGAAGGCGTACTGGAGGGAATATTACGTTAGCTGGTCATGAGGGGTTCATCAATGGATTTCAATACGATGCACGTTATCATGTATCCTAGCATATCTTTGATACAATCAGGTGCGACCTAAGGACTTGAGAGAGAATATATTGTTGCATAATAGATCTACTGGTACCATTTTGACAGGCGCGGATCTAGAAATTTTTTTCGGAGGAAGTCACAGGGTAAAATCAAAAGTTAAAAAAAATAAATAAATAAATAACCAAACAAACAAAATGAACTAAATTTTCTCACTTTTTCAATCTCTTAACAATAAAGTCTTTTCAATTGCTCTTTCAATGTCTTAATTTTGTTCATCTCAAAATTTCAAAAATTTTCAAAATTCTACCTGGTTGGGGGAGGGGGAGGGGGTCATGACCCCCGTGACACCCCCCCCCCCTGAATCCGCGCCTGCATTTTGATGAGGGAAGAGAGTGCAAATTGAGAAATGATTGCGCGCAATGAGGGGACACATAGGTAAGCGAATAGGTTCTGAAAGCTATCTAGGTAGCCATTGAAATAATGGAAATTAGAATGATCATGTTCCTATCCGCGTTGGGACAATTTTTCGTTGATTTGACCTGAGTTCAACATTTTGACATCAGCATATATGTGCAAGTATACTCATGAAACGGGAAAAAATCCTCCAGAGCCTTCTGTATTTTCGTACGGAATCGATATCCATGAATTTTTCGACGTGATTCTGAAATTTATGTAGGGTAGCATCTCACACCACCAAATATGACAAAACATTTCATAATTCCTGTGAGCCATACCCTCGGAGGACGGTTGAAATCGAATCTAAGTTATATGAAATGTTGAGCCATGTTACCATGAACAACGTTTTGGGTGACAGTGAAGGTCTTGCCTGTGTCCAATGGAACTGTCCAATTGACAGGCTCTGGCGATCTCATCAGAATTTGCTCTGGTGATTTCACTCGTGTTGGTTCAGGTGGAGACTTGACCACCGGCTCGGGAGGAACTGGCTCTGGTTCTGGTTCCACTTCTGTGCACGGAAAAAGAAATTGTGTGTAGGAAGGATCATTGAAAATAAATATAACCTAGAAACAATTTTTGCTGCAGAATCTTTGTAAACTCGGCATGACTAGATTTCTTAGAAGCTTCATTTTTTCAGGTTTCGTTAATAATTGTATTTCTTCTTAAAAAATGACTTGAGAGCTGGTATTGTATTCTGCAGCAGTAAAGTTATCATGGAGTCTCCATACGAGAATGAAAAAAATGGATCGGTTGTTTTGTGGAGTGATCATAGAAGAAATCTAGAACGGCAACATGTTCATCAGGAGAAATATGAAATTAGTGCTCCTTCACACACATACACACACGCACACACATAATAAGTGGTTGTAGGACCTCCTAGATTCCTGGTGACCTAGGTTCCTAAAAAAAAACTTCAAACATCAACGTTACACATATACGTTCATATCAACCTCCAAAATTGAAAACTCCATGACGACTCCAATACAGATTGTATTCTGACGTCCATCGAGCTCATTTCCAAAATTTGCATGTGAAATCTCCTGGTAAATTTTTGATTCGGAAATCAGAAAACTATGATGGAATCTAGAGTTTGAAATCATCGAATTTTCCAAATCAATGATAAATCTACCACGTATCATTCGGATTTTGGTTGTTTATTCCTTGAATAATCAACATATGTTTTCATGATAATGGTCAACCTCTCCGATTCGGCTCAAAAATTTTTCCTGGACGTTTCATGGTGTCTGGATCAAAAAAGGTCGGGACGCCGTTTTTGGTAGTAGACAATTTTCTAAATATCTGAAATTTGGGCCAGGGGTCTGTTCCCGGCCTAGGACGGTTCTCCAAACTTTTCAGCCCGATCGGACCTAATTTGGGCGGGGTAGGGGTCAAAATGTGTTTTTTGAAAAATGGATTTTTCGAGATTTTGGGCGATCTAGGCGAGTAGGGTATCATTTTCCACTAAATTTTGGACCCTGTATCGATTGGAATGGGTCTGGGACTCGCCACACCCACTGTTTCCCCCATTCGAGGAATAACCAACCCGTGTGCATGAATTTTCAGGGTTTTTTAAACGTTGTCATTTTGTGAGTTTATTATTTGATTAAGCTGTACAGGCTCGATAGACTTCATTTGGTATAGAGTACGACGTATTTACGATTATTATTTACAAACCAAGGCATTAGCTATAACTTAATGCGTAGAGCAAACACTGATAATCATAACCCATTGGCCATTTCACCAAAATATTATTACCAGTCAACAACTCGCAATAATAGGAACTATAATCAAATAGGTAGATACGTACTATTATAGTACAATGCTTCAACCAGTAGGAGCTAGAAGAACCCTAGGGTTTAATTAAGATATACTCTTACAGTATTATGATATTGAGCTAAATGGATCTATGAATATCTACCAACATTGGTCCTCTACTCCAAATGACCACATGAGAATTTGAATTCTCCAACTCTATGGCCATAGTTAGAAATTTTGCTATGCACACAATTAACTGTCAGTAACCACAAGAGGATTGCTGCTTCAAGTATTTAGATGAATGAACGTGGTCGAAATAAATCGAAGTCCAACTGTTGCTGAAAGTGAAATGATGACGAGCAGGATCATGGGTTGGAAATCGGTATAAGTCTCTTCAGACCAACCAAGAACCCAATCGATCTGTATAGGCAGTTTGGGGGAAAATCTTGATTGGAATAGGGGTAAGTGCTGACTCACATACAGATTAAATACCAGCCATCTTATCAAGAGGAGGGCACATGGTACAGCCACATGAAATCGTTGGTTTGATAACCCCCTCACTTGGCTTGCACTGTTGTTTCCGAGCTGTTGTGGAAGGGCGATTGTAAACTGGGCGCGAATTCAGAGAGGTATATGTAAAGTGGGCGTTAATCACTCTCCCTACCTGTTGCTGCTCTTAGTAAACTCGGCAGTACCAAAAATTACCTGCGGTGGAGGAATTTGGGAGTAGAAAATTGGGCGATGATATCTTGGTTCCTGCTATATTAATCACAGGTTCGCCATCACCTTTGGCGAAAAATCATTTGTCATCACATTTGTATCACAGTAAGGTACACTCGCCTGTATAATTTTTTTTTTCTCTGTTTATTAGAATTGCACCAAGTTATAAACTTATTAGCAATATTTTTGTGACTTAAGTTAACTAGGTTACATCTTCAGCCAAGGTACATTGCTTAGCTTTCAATTATTCTAACAACTGATTTTATTGTCATTGCATTAGCGAACTAATTCATGTGGTTTCGTGCGTTTAAGCCTTCTGACGAGATCATTGACGTCAAGAAGTCGAACAGCCTCTTCGTTGACATGATCTTGTAGCCTTTGGAGATAGGCAGCTGCTTGAAGCCTGATTGTTTCGTTTACTGTCTCGTTTCTGAAGTACCATGGAGCGTCCGTAATGCACCTAAGTACCGTATTTTGGAATATCTGTATCATGTCTCGATTGGTTTGAGTGGTGCAGCCCCACAACTGCGCTCCATAAGTCCAGACTGGCTTTAGGACTTGCTTGTAAAGGATCATCTTGTTGTGGACGGACAAATTTGATTGTCGCCCCATTATCCAGTATATTTTTCTGAATTTGAGTGTCAGTTCATCCTTTTTCTTTTTCACGTGGGCTCTCCATCTGAGCCTCATACCGAGGTACTTAGCTTCATTGGCGTATGGAACCACTTTGTTGTTGAGATGAGTTGGAATATGGCTAACCTTTTTGTTGGTAAAGTCTACGTGCACCGACTTGGCCTCATTTATTTTAATTCTCCACCTTGCTGTCCATTCTTCAATTTGGGAGATTGAGAGGTTAAGTTTTGAAATTGACTCTTCATTGTTGTTTCCCACAGCCAAAATTGCCGTGTCATCGGCGAAGGTCGCTGTTGTGTTTTCTTCATTTTCAGGTAGATCACTGGTGTAGAGGAGATACAAGAGTGGGCCAAGTACACTCCCCTGTGGCACTCCAGCATTGATCATTTTGGGTTCCGAATAGGCATCTTCATGTTTTACGCGGAAATATCGATCTGATAAATAGGATCTTAAAAGCTGTGCATATTTTTGCGGTACCATCTTTCGAAGTTTATGATTGAGCCCTTCGTGCCAAACTTTGTCAAACGCTTGCCAAACGTCGAGGAAAATGGCAGAGCATACTTTCTGCTCTTCAAGAGCTTTTTCAATTATTGAGGTTATTCAGTGAAGTTGATCTATGGCCGCAAACATTCGGCTTCTGAAGCCAAATTGGTGTTTCGGTATTAGGTTCCGTTCGGAGACAACCTGAACCAATCTCTTTTTGCTCGAAAGGGAGCTTTTCGAATAATTTTGATAACACAGGCAAGAGGGAGATGGGCCTGGTAGATGCAGGTTCTTCCTGACGCTTCCCTGGTTTAGAAATTATAATTACCTCTGCTATTTTCCACAGTTGTGGCACATAAGAGAGCCTGATGGATGCATTTATAATTTTTGTAAGCCTGGCAATGACCTTCCTCGGCAGATTTTTCAGAACTTGGCCTGTGATGAGGTCGTATCCTGGTGCTTTCTTGGGATTGATCTCAGCCTGAATCGTCTTCTGAACTTCATTGATTGTGACTGGAGGGATTCTTATCTCTGATTCAAGGGCCTGTATAATACATAAATAATTTTCGTTTGGCTGAAGAACTCAACGCTTGCACCCTTCAGTTGACCAACGGCTCATGATTATGTCCATGATTCCAGTTTATGACGTAGTTTTATTTCTTTTGCCCTCATTCCTTCCTAGGATCACTTCGATATAGTTGGCTATACTTTGCCAGTCGTCATTGTCATATACATCCTTATCACCAGTTCCTCCAGTGATAATGGTGAATCTTCATCCAGTTCTCCCATTTGGAGAGAATTAAGAAAATTAACCTCGCCGTGTTTCTTTCAAGTCATGCAGGGATACTGGGAATGAATTGTGGTGTAGTTGGTCTCTACGGTTCTCGCGGATGCAGTACAACCAGTAGTGCTGCATCTGAAACATAAATTAAATATAAAATACACACGTTACCCTCCTTTTCACCATCGTCAAAAGGTTATGCTGTCTACGAGCCTCTTCAGCTGCTCAATCTCACACAGTCCATCACCACCTGAACTACTCACCGTACCATCTGCCCTTCCAGGCGCTGTTATTATACTAGCCTGGATAGCTGGAGAGCCTATATAAATCAAAAACATCTATATCAATATTATGCTTACCTGCAACTTATTTCTCGAGATATCAACTTCCGATCTTGCTCATATTTGAAATTTTCCTCGTCGTTTTAGGTTGATGTGACCTCAGGTGCATTGTGGAAATGTGTCATATCATAAGACCGAACTATCCACCTAATCGTTTCGCCGAATTGACTATTCCGCTTATCTCATCAGCCCAACGAAGGGGATCATGCTTACGATTACCATCCCCAAGATCATCCTCCTCGGACTTTGCGCCCAATTTACTACCGCCCGTTGTGGACACCCATACTCTGCTGGCTTTTTCACAGAAAAAGCGAGGTGTTTGAGTTCAATGCAAGCAGCGATCAAAAAATCTCTGCCGTAGTAAGCACTATAAATCAAACTAAGCGATAATATTTCCAGCTTTGGAAAACAATTAACAACCAGAACTATGCAAAAGGTTTCTACGTTCAATAAATTTCTTAACCAATATGCCAATGATATTGCACTTTAGCATTTTATGGAGAAAGGGAATTGATGATGAATCATGCACGTAAACATTCATTCATAGCATGCAGAATATGTACTGCTATACAGGATACCAATTGACTAAAGCAACAAATTACGTGAAACTCTAAAATGCCCAAAAATGGTTAGTATATTGTCGTATTGAAGGTATTGATGTGAACTTTCAGGGTATGTCATTTGATTTAGTGTTGATTGACGGTCGTTGGAAAACTCTTGCACTGATTCCAAATTAAATTGCTCTGGTAAAAGTGGAGAACTTCCGTAACACTCTCCGTGTTCTGCGGAGTGATACGAATGTGACAGTCTGGTGTTGAGCACCCTACTGCTTACTCCGATTTCACCGTGAGGCATTCGTGGTGATCCTAGCTTAACGATAATAACCCGAGCAAGGGCGACAAAACAGGATCCGTCTTGATATTGACTCGGCAAACAGCAAATGTCAATAATATGTTAAGAAAATCAAACCACTTTGAGTTTCCACACATATTATGGTATCATGAATACTAGCATTACTTAAGAAGACGGCAACAAGTACTTACTCGATTTCTCTGACTCATTGTTGAATATTTCTTTAGGCCTCTTGTTCTTGTCTTTAACAGAACCTGTACTAGGTTTCGAACGGGTTTGAAGGGTTGCTAAACAGAAGATATGATAAAAGCACTAACTAAACACAATATTGAGTAGTATCAAATACAGTTATTGACAGCAAATCGCACTAACTATAGAAAAATCCCCTCCACCTCCCAAATCCATGAGTGGGGGTGGATATGAGAAGGGTTGGAGGCTAATGAATTTGGGTGCAAGGTATAAAGTGGTAGGCCTGAGAGATTTGTTCTGTATAAAATGGCCTGGCTTCATTTGGGTTTCGTGCACATTCAGGGTCAGGCTAGATGGAAGTACAGACATTTAACAGGGAGCCTTTGGTAGCCTAATATTCACGTAGGCATGCTACGTGTACCAGTCATAAGACAGAACAAATATTGTGAATAAGCAACCAGTTTCTACTAGAGGTAGGACGGTTAGGGAAATGAGGATTCATCTTGACCAACTGTCCTTAAAGTGCGAGTCGCATAATATTGAAGCATCCTCACCCCTCTTGTTAGCAGCTACTGGCATCTTAAAGCCTTTAGGGAATCACCTTTATAGCATCTGAATTCAACCCTCCCCCCACCCTTCCTCCACCCATTCGGTGTTTTACATGTTGCCAGAACCAGGAACTGAGGACGGATCTCATGGTCCTAACTATCAAAACCACGGTTCCCCATCAACTAGTTCAGTGAAGATAAATCTTTACACTCTACTTTTGACTTCATCACCCAAAATATCGTCACTCTTCCACTGTCGCTATTTTATAAAATAACCCAAATCTTATCTGGTTGCCCAGCGGCAAAGGAAAACTACCGTCGACGTATTTGTGGTGATCACTTTTTGCATTGACTGTCATGTTTAACTAAGAATTGGATTCATTAAACAATCGATCATCCAGAATCAGGTCGGTCAACTCAAAACGTCGAATGTCAGCAAAAGCGTCGACAAGGGATTCAAGCTGAGTAGTTTATGATTAACAAGTACGACTGCAATATTTCTGTATTTTAGATAGTTATACTGAATACAACTCGTATAAAATGCTTCAAACTACCACGATTTTACTGCTTTGAACGCTGTTTCAAGCCTAAGCGACAAATTGTTGTAGGCAATCAAGAAAATAAATAAGCTGGAATCCAAAAAAAGCTCGAAATTCATCATTAAAAAATTGATGATTCTTTATTCGGATCTTGTTAATTTTAAGCAGAAGTTCATCGTGCACTTATCATTGTTAGGACAATCAGGTTGAGTCTCTTCATGCAGTCATGCAAATAACCAGAGGCTGCTTTGCATTGATAAATATGCCATCCATTTCGAAGAGGAAGGGCGCCGTATTATTGGGTTAGGGTTAGTAGAGGGATTTTCATGAAACTAGGGTACACCAACGATCAAGGAACAAGAAACCTAACACTAAGATCAGACGTCTCCATGCAATCTGTTGATACAGGTGTGACTTGGACGAATAAAATAGTACTTTTCAGTTTGCCAAAACTTCCTCAAGTTCGCCTGCAAATTATACATTTTCGGGTATCGTTTAAAAATGAAATCATGATAACAATTTTTGCGGATGACTTCCTAACGGCATGCGAAGGTAACGAAATCGGATTTTTTCAGTTTTAGTTTGCAATAGTTCGTGGAATGTCGTCGAAGATTAACATTTTTGTAGCTTAGGGAATGAGTGATGCGAGCCAATGTTTTCCATTGAAAATTGTCAACGTGGAACATGCTTCAGCCATTTGCCTCATCTCATACGAGCTTTTATTTTGTACTCCACATCCCATTGTGGAAGCTGGAATGGGTACCTGGAAGTACGGGTTTTTCCACGTAAGGAAAAAGGGAGGAGGACATAAAATTGAATAGCTCTCCTGAAATCCAACGAGATCCTTGTTGAATTCCAAATTCCAACTGTCTCAGAGATTACTTAATTTCTTTAAAAAATGTTCGTTTTTATCAACTCTCGCACTAAATGTCGAATTATTGCCGTTATAGCGATTATCATGAACCAATTATCCTGATCATTTAGTTGATTTTCTGGTGTAAAATTGTTTTTTGTCTAATTTTTGCCAAAACATGTTCCATTTTAGTTGACAAATGATATTTGAATTATGGGGGCCAATCAGAGAAGCACCAATAATGTGCCTAGCTTTAATATTCATCTCTTTCTACTTTTATTTATTTGCTTGAGAGCACACAGTTGACTGTATCTGCTCTTTTCAGACAATACTTTTACCTCATTCTCTCTTATGTTACGCTTCACGAGCCAAGGGTATGGAAGCATAAGAGCCCATGTATCGATTAAAATCTTTTGTATTGTCAACTCTTCAACTTATTCTGTCTACGCGTGATTTAGTTTCAAGGATATGATTCAAATGGACGTTTGTAAATATTCCAGAAAGTTGAATTCTCTCAATTCTTAAATTTTGCTATCAATCCTGACATGATGAACACAGGCAGGAGGGGGAACGATTGTGACGCACGTGTTGATGGAAATGGGAACGGGTGACGTGAAATGATGAAATGGATAAAATGATCAATTTCACACCTACCTGCAGCCTACTCAAATACACAATGCCTAGCGTATGCGAGTGAGGCAGATACCGAAATTAAAGCAATGGAGCTCACAACCCGACTTTGCTTGGCGTATAATAATCATCATACAACTTTATCAATACTTGACTATCCTGATCAATCACGGTTTCTCCCGATCATCATGTCGGAATCATGACTCCAACATGAGTTCAGATTTTGGCCAAGTTGTGCAATTTTGATGCACAGTTTTTATAAATTTATTATTTTTATTTTATTTTTTCATGGCTATAATAACCTAAAATTAATTTTCCTGTAAATAGACTCTGATTAAAATTTCTTTCCAATTGCTTTCCATAATGGCACTTACGTTTTCTATAATAGTTAGACCAATTCAATACTTATTCAGAGCAATGATACGTTCTGATTAACACACTCCGTTCGTGTACTTACTCGGCCTTTGCCTTTTTTCTGGAGGTGGAGTTTTGTGCTGTGTTCTCATTGTGGCTTTCTTAGGTGACCCAGCAGAATGAGATCTCCCTATAAAAAATATTCAACGTAATCAGTTTGTCCCTTCTTCGTTTCATGTACCCACGGATAATGCAGGGTTAGGAGCGAAGCAAGATTATTTTATGAAAGATTAATTGTGCAAATTAGTAAGAAATGGTTGTACGGTAAAAGCAATTAGACTGGCTAGAGCAGCGGTTCTCAAATTTGCAGAAGATTTTTTTTAACTAAACTGGATTAAGATGCCAGCGTAGTAGTTATGGCGGTGGACTCATGGCGTGGGAGCAAATGACTTGCCCTACTCATGTTTGCCTCATTTCAGTGCGAGTCTGGAGCCTCAGATCGGCTCGAGCGTCATAATAATAAGTAAATCATATTCGCCAGAAAATTTATTTATCCACGGTAAGCCAGAATGGCTTCTGGAATACATTGTCGATAATCTTCAGTCACCTTAGACGAGAAAGCTACTTTGGTAGATTATTCCTTGAATAATCAACCTATGTTTTTATGCAGAATGTTAATCCCTCCGACTTGCCCAAAAATGCATTTTCTGAGCGTTTCAAGGTGTCTAGATCAAAATAAACAAATGTCCACGCCAGTTTTTGATAGTAGAACATTTTTGGTCCTCAAAACTTTTTACCCCGATCGGACCACATTTGGGGGGGGGGGGGGGGGGGTTAGTAGGGGTTATAATGTGTTTCGAGATTTTAGGCGAACAAGGCGTGTGGGGTATTATTTTCCACTAAATTTTGGAGGCTGAATCGAATGGGACGAGTCCCAGAAGAAGCCCTCAGGAAGAGGTAATGGGTCAAAATGGGTGTCTATCCACCCATTTCAAAAAGTGGGTTTTCGAGATTTCTGGCGTGTAGGGCATCAAATGAAAACGCTGCAAATTTTTTCACTAGGGTAGGTTATTCCTCGGAACAGGAGCATGGAGACTCATTCTAATCTATTCAGCGTCCAAAATTGGTTGGAAAATGATCCGCACACGCTTAGCTACCAGAAATCTGGAAAAACCCACTCATAGATGGGCACCCATTTGGACCCATAACCTCTTCCAGTGGGCGCCAATCATTCCGAGACCGGTTTCGTGGGATTGGGCGAGGGGTAAGTAATAGTTATCGGCATCAGTCCGACCCGGAAACGATGTGGTTGTTTTTTGTGCATCTTGACGAGTCAAAAGCACGTCTTTGGACTTCGTTTGGACAACACCTTAAGCCAGCTGTGCAGCATTGAACAGGACCACTAATCACTCAACGAAGTGTCCCACATAAGCTGGTGTCAACACTTTTTACAGCGTGAACAATGCCTGACTACGGCCAAACATAGCTGGGCAACAAGGAAATGTATTTCCAACTCTCAATTCTAAACACAACTTACCAGAGCTCCCTAAATTTTTCTGGCAGAAGCGACAAAAATATTTGGTCACTCTGCAAATCTTCCTCTATTGATGGCAAAATGATGGGTTTGGTTGTCCCGCATAATGGAAAAACTAACTTCTTGACATACGTCCTCTGGGGTATTATAATCCGTACATTCAGATTCTTGTCTGATGACCCAGTGGTCATAAAAGATTACCTATTACTCCTCCATATATGAAAACCGCTGATGCCTACAATAAGTTCCGGAAAGCAAATTTGATGAGATGTGACACAGGCTCGACTTGCGGCTTACAAACATTTTTGTGGCACCACTTTTCTGCTTACGTTCTCTCGCTCGAATCTGCTAAACCGTGTCTTGTCATACCTGATGGGCAAGGGTTCTTTTGTGGGCTTGTGCTGGTATCGTCCTTCCTGCGAGGCACCACGGGCTCTAATTTCTCTCGAGTTGGCGAATGAAGAATGCCTTCTTCTCCTGCAAAAGACAAGGTATTAGAATGAGGGAATTAATTATCAGGGACTTATTTAAATAACTTACTGCATGAATAACTCGTATCGTATAAACTCGTTCATGGAAACCTTGTGCACCATGGGACATACCAACACCTGTCGTTCGTTCTAAGTGATGTCTGATGAAATTATCCATCCTAGATCTGTGCGGTACAACATCTTTCTTGCAGTCTTCTTGCTTTTCATTCTGGGGAAAAAAATAATTCAAATTACAACCTCGATAGTTGGGGATTTTAGGGGTGTGAATCTTAGGAGGGAAAGAAGATACCCAGGAATTTACCTTAGCAGGGTTATCACCAATGAGGTGTTGATAAAGAAAGTGATAAGTACCCATCATTATCGGTTTGCTTCGTTTTTTCTGCCTTTTCAAATTGAAGTAGTGTGTTATTTGAAATGCTTTGGTAATCATCATCCATTGGTTGGTTATTCCTTGAATAATCAACCTATGTTTTCATGTAAAAGGTCAACCTCTCCGATTCGGCTCAAAAATTTTTTCTGAGCGTTTAAAGGTATCTAGATCAAAAAATGTCCGTCCGCCAGGGGTCTGTTCTCGGCCTAGGACGGTCCTTGAAACTTTTCAGCCCGATCGGACCAAATTTGGGCGGGTTAGGGGTCAAAATGTGTTTTTTGAAAAATGGATTTTTGAGATTTTGGGCAATCTAGGCAAGTGGGGTATCATTTTCCACTAAATTTTGAACGCTGAACCCAATGAAACGGGCCCCCAGAACGATTGGCACCCACTGGAAGAGGTTATTTGGTCAAATTGGGTATTTATTACCCATTTTGAATATGTGTTTTCGGGATTTCTGGTACCTAGGCGTGTGGGGTATCATTTTCCCGTAAATCTTGGACGCTAAATTCAATGAAGTGGGTCCCAGAACGATTAGCACCCACCGGAAGAAGTTATGGGTCAAAATGGGTATGTATCCACCCATTTTGTATGTGCCAAGATTTCTGGTGCCTAGACGTGTGGGGTATCATTTTCCACTAAATTTTGGACCCTGAATCGATTGGAATGGGTCTGGGACCCGCCACACCCACTGTTTCCCCCATTTTCCCTATGTTGAAGAAATTAATCTCCATGTGCCTGGTCCGAGGTTTTTTCAATGTTTTCGTTACTCCAAGTTGTATGTAAATGGATGTACGCGCAAAATTTGCTATTTTTTTCTCGTGAAATTTGTGTAACGATTGCACCCTACGTCATGCAGTCCCCTCATTCATCTCTCCTGACTGCAATCACGGACCGCATTAGGAATCACGTACACATAAATATCGATAAACAGCTTCTAAATCACTTTGAAAAATCCAATCGTGTAGGGAAAAGGTTGTTATTTTCTTCTACTTACTTTATCACCGTAATAAGCTTTCGTCGGAGATGATTTTTTGTTATTTTCCTTCTCTTTCTCTTCCTTTGTGATCGACCTGTGAGTCGACGATGCGAGGGATAACGCGGAAAGTGACGATCTTCTGGACACTTGCTCCCATAAACCTATCTGTTTACTATATAGCTCTGCTATGTGTTCAGGCACTAGTTCAGTCCCCCACCCCCTGTGCTGCAATTTCAAAAAAAAAAAAAAATACAAGATTAAGAATGGATGGAATAAATTAACTATTCCAATAATGCGCCATAATTTGATAAACTCACCTTATACTGACCAGCCTTCTTCCTAAGCTCAATTACCTCGCTGAACCACGTTTCAGGTAGTGTGTCGGCTTCTTGATCTTTCTTCTTTGATTTCGTCTCACTGAGAAAGCAACGTTTCGGAGTTAGTATCCTGTGTCAAAATAGATGGGGTTTTCCGCTGCATAAGGCTCCAGGTAGTTTTGGAGTGTGTTTACTCCAAATACACTTTCTCATAGTTTTCTTTTTTTCTGACATTTCACCAATGTGCACAGCAATTCTATCAAAGAAAAAGTATTGTTTACTGTAGTGTCCAGAAGAGGTATAATGACACAAAACGTCGGATGATGTTGTTACTTTTGCTACACACCCTCTGGAACACCCAAATATATAATAAGAACAAAATTTGGACATTGTTTACTAACATAAATCAACCAATGATCGGTTTGGAGGAACCCTTCAAGGCGTGTGAGTACTGGAGAAAGTTATGAGTGGCGTGTAGTTGTTTAAACATCCCTCAGAAGGGTCGGAAGTAATGTTCTCAGTGTGTCGATGGGATGGATGAGTAAACGACGAAGGTACTCTTACAGACGGGGTTACAAACATCCCTTTATGTGCGCAGTTGAAATTTTTTGTAAGCTACTGAACTATAGTGTCTTCCGAAGGTTGCTTACCATCTTTCAATGTGTAGTTGATACTGCTCACTATTAAATCGATCAAGTGGAACAACGAGCACGCCAAGCTCTAGTAAGAACTAAAGAGCCGGCGTTTTAGTGCTGGATTGAGTGGTCGTTGTCACGAATTGACAACAAGGGATGGAATCCCTAGCGGCCTACCCGGATCCATCTCATCATGCCTAGGACTAGGGAAGAGGTTTGGAAAAGAGAGCAACAAGGGAGGGAAAGCAGGAGTGTATTGTCTTCGACTTTGTGTGATCTTCGAAACATCATTCAAGTTGGGAGTGCTCGCAGATTGCTCAAAATGAGGTGGGCACGTGATGTATGCTAAGTGGGATATCTTTCAAAGAGACCAATCAGGTACACTCCCCAAGTTATGACTGCATTGCTGTTTTGATGACCATCAATGTCGTTAAAAATCATATCATAGATAAAACATCATGGAATGACGACGTTCTACGTGATCAACACACTCTTGACTCACCCATAAATGTGCTTTTCTTCTTTACTAAACGATTCTTCCTGTATTTTCTCCTCTCCTCCCATGTCTATTACATCTGCTGAGCCGACCAGTGGTTCCATTTCGCCGCTTCCTGCAACAAACAAGAAAACTCTGACTGTTTTAATACCCATCAATTGTAAGTTTTAATTTGGGTTTTTTCGTGCCTCTGCATAGCGTGAGAACAAATTGCGTGAGTGCGATTAAAGTTAATTCTACAGAGATATGAAAGCAATTCCTCGGCAGAAGCCGTAGACTCGTCATTTATGCAAAGATGGATGTTGACATCTATCGGCCATTTTTTACCTAGGTATATCGTTCATGTGTGTATATTATGGTGAGCTCGTGCCATATTTGATCGCATGTGGTCGTTAATACGAACAAACATAATTTTTCTTTATTGGTTCTTACAAAGTTAATGCTGTGGATTTCAGTGTTTTTCATTGAGTGACGAGCCTACCACAAACCACCGATGATCAGTTACGCATACATATCCACTTTTTTGGTCTCGGCTAGAAGGAAGCGATTGATGGATGATGATGCTCACGTGTTAATCTAATGATGGATACCAAACAAGTTGGAATAATTTTTGTTGAGAACTCAACATAAGCCTCAATCGAGGAGCTCCATCTTGTGAGCCCTCTTTAGATAAACCACAACTAATTCTTTTTAGAATGTTAGAAGTAGAACCGCTTTATGACTAGTCATCAATTGAGAGCTACGTATGGAAATGATATGGTCAACAGTCCAGCACTGATTGGCCAGAGCGGTCTATCAACGGATCCCTCACCTGGGCCAATCCCGATTTCATAAGAGATAAACCAATTCCATAATTACATTCCCTTTTCAACTGTCATGATTTCACGTCGTCGTCCGTTTCCGAAATAAGCCATGAGACGGCAATTCAGATGGCGGTATGAGTGGGTATCGATCCAGTTCACTATCATCCACGTATTAGGTGATAGTTCTTTCAAATGTTTCCTTTGCTTTCTCTATTGCAATTCAAATCAATATCTAGGCGGGACTGTTGGTTTAATTCGTCGTTCCTCACATCTATTGAATCAACGCTTTGACCATGCTCAATCGTGATTTCCTAGCTATTCCGTGTTACAATCACCGTCTACATCATTGCCATGAAGAGTACGTTGGTTCCTGGTTTTCAACTTATTGCGAGGTGATAGGTAGTCAAGGTTACTCGGAGCCTTCTGTAAAATAACAGCTGTGCATTTCCCCCTTTCATACGCCTCAATGTACTGTTGCGTTGTTCGAGTTGTGACCTCCACGATTGATATAGTAAGATTTGTCTCTTGGTGCTAGGGATATCCTTTCCACTATGGTGCGCTCGTACGATATGCTAACGTTATATTACACGACAGGTATTACAATGAAACAATGAATAAGTGCCTACTTAATCGATTGGTTTTCTTCAAATTTCCCATGTACGCAGAAAATATTCCTTCATTGTAAACCTAGGTTGGGATGGGTCTAGTATCATCCTACGTGGAGCCGAACGGTGACCTTTTCATAACAACTCCAAAGGAGGGTACGGTATCGATGATGTCGGGCAATATCAAGACTCGGTTAGTGCGAACGTTACGAATCAGCAGTCAGAACTCAGCACTGCGCTCGAATTATCGGAGAAACTCTGGTATCGATCAGCTGTCGCGTCTCGAGCCCGCATGATTTACAGAAGACCGATGACCTGTTCGGGGTCAGCTCCTAATGGGCGGACATCGTCCTGGCAGACTCGCCTAACAACATGACACGGAGTCCAATCAGTTTCTTCGGCCGTTCTCCTCCTCAAGTTGATTGCCGTGCCTGCAAGAGGGATTCCATCACACGAAAAGAGAGGAAAACGACACGGACAGTATTCTTTTCCAGTCCACAACGGAGATCGCAAGCTTGTTAGGATCTACGAGTATTCAAGTATGGAAGTGCAATCGTGCAAAATCGTTGTACTGATGTGCCATTGTACATTGGACTTATCCTCGCTCGATTCTAATTCAAGTAAACTCCTAATTCTGTCATGACGTCAATGGTTGGAATGTGGAACATCTATAAAGAAGAAGATTATTCCACACCGGTTTATTATTCTGTGATAGTTCTAGCTTTCTGGTGAAAGGTATAGCTTTGAGGTCATCGGAGTATGTACCTATTCAGGAAAAACCCTGCAAATTCCTACACACGGGTTGGTTATTCCTCGAATGGGGGAAACAGTGGGTGTGGCGGGTCCCAGACCCATTCTAATCGATTCAGGGTCCAAAATTTAGTGGAATATGATACCCCACACGCCTAGGTAGCAGAAATCCCGAAAACACATATTCAAAATGGGTAATAAATACCCAATTTGACCTATTACTTCTTCCAGTGGGTGCCAATCGTTCTGAGACCCGTTTCATTGGATTCAGCTTCCAAAATTTAGTGAAAAATAATACCCTACTCGCCTAGATCGCCCAAAATCTCGGAAATCCATTTTTCAAAAAACACATTTTGACCCCCCCCCCCCCCCCCCCCCCCTCCAATTTGGTCCGTTTGGGCTGAAAAGTTTCGAGGACCGTTCTCGGCCGGGAACAGACCCCTGACCCAAATTTCAGATTTTTAGAAAATGTTCTACTTCCAAAAACGGTGCGGACAATGGACGGCGTACGGCGGACTGGATATTTGATCCAGACACCATGAAACGTCCAGAAACAAATTTTGAGCCGAATCGGAGAGGTTGACCATTATCATGAAAACATAGGTTGATCATTCAAGGAATAACCAACCATAAAGGTGAACAAAAAGGTACTCGTTTCTAAGATCTTCTCCTAGCCCCAAAGTTACCCACATCTAGGCTGCAAAATTGGTTCGTTGCCCATCTGAATCGATTTAGCATCGACAATTTAGTAGAAAATCATAACCCACATTCCTGGCATCCCGAAAGTCTGTAAAACCATTTCAGTCTATGATTGTGGTGGACGAGCAGAAAACGAGTTCGGCACAACTACATCCCGAACGGACGCCATGTGCAATACCACGGACGAACATTTCAGATTTGAAATCATCGTGAACGCAGGATCGTGATTGAGACTGCACATTTTGATTATTTTCCACCTTCTTATCGAGAACAGACCTGGGAAAATGTATCATACGAGACGCCGAAACCGAACTGAACGTCTTCTGAAGGGCTATAAAAGAAAATGGATAGCCTCTCAAGGCAGTCTCGTATCTTCGATTCGAAGCAAAATCTTCAGCGGCTCCCGTTTTCCTCACTCGTTCCCTCCAGGGCCCTTTTGTGCCCTGGATATTCTATTAGCTTCTGAACAAAAGAACTGCTCAGAGGGGACGGCAAAAGAAAAAAGGGTTCCGTAGGGGATTAGCAAAGAGTTACGATACCGAAGTTAAACCCAACCTCGACGTTCCATAATCTTCCCACCATTCCTGGAATCCCAGTGAAATGCGCAGTTGAGATAAAAGAGTAATTATTCGACTTTTCATTGTGAAGGAGACAGCCATTCTCTGGACAGATATTTCAAGGAAAAATGGAAATGAAATTTGTCGAGGAATATGAATAAACACGGCAAAAGCGGTTGGTCGCGATATGGCATGTGAAATAAATGTGAAGTGAACCAGGAAAATTCTGCAGCTTAGTGCTTGACGTCAAACTACCGTTCAGGTCGATATGAAAATCCTCGTATTTCAGCATCGCGGTTACGTGTTGAACGTAAATCCGAACCTCACTTGATGCCTGCTTAGCTCCCTCAGTTGATGTCTGCCGATCTATAGCGGAAAACGGGGTTTGTCCTGACGTGTTTGAGATGATTTTACTCTGGGAACACTATTTCAGAAACAAATCAAAATTGAATTTCGATTGTGTCACATGTTTTGGTTGGTTATTCCTTGAATAATCAACCTACGTTTTCATGCAAATGGTCAACCTCACCGATTCAGCTCAAAATTTTTTTCTGGACGTTTCATGATGTCTAGATCAAAAAAGGTCAATGTCCGTCCACCGTACGCCGTCCATTGTCCGCGCCGTTTTCGGTAGTAGAAAATTTTCTAAAAATCTGAAATTTGGGTCAGGGGTTTGTTCCCGCCCTAGGACGGTCCTCGAAACTTTTCGAGGACCGAAAAGACCGATCGGGCCAAATTTGGGCGGGATAGGGGTCAATATATGTGTTTTTTGAAAAATGATTTTTCGAGATTTTGGGCGATCTAGGCGAGTGGGGTACCATTTTCCACTAAATTTTGGACGCTGAATCCAATAAAATGGGTCCTAGAACGATTGGCACCTACCGGAAAAAGTTATCGGTCAAATTGGGTATTTATTACCCATTTTGAATATATGTTTTCGGGATATCTGGTATCTAAGCGTTTGGGGTATCTATTTCCACTAAATTTTGGACCCTGAATCGATTGGAATGGGTCTGGGACCCGCCACACCCACTGTTTCCCCCATTCAAGGAATAACCAACCCGTGTGCAAGAATTTTCAGGGTTTTTTAAACGTTGTCATTTAGTGAGTTTATTACATATTTGATTAAGCTGTACAGGCTCGATAGACTTCATTTGGTATAGAATACGACGTATTTACGATTATTATTTACAAACGAAGGCATTAGCTATTCATATTGGGTATTTATTGCCCATTTTGGATATGTGTTTTCGGGATTTCTGGTACCTAGGCGTTAGGGGGAAAATTTTTCACAATATCTTGGACGCTGAATCACTGAAGTGGGTCCCAGAACGATTGGCACCCACCGGAAGAAGTTATCGGTCAAATTGGGTATATATTACCCATTTTAAATATGTGTTTATGAGATTTCTAGTACCTGGGCGTGTAGGGTATCATTTTCCACTAAATCATGGACACTGTATCGATTGGAATGGGTCTGGGACCCGCCGTACCCACCGTTATCCCCATTTCCCCCATGTTGGAGAAATGAGTCTACTGGCGCCTGGTCTGACGAATAACCAACCCCTGTGTAAGAATTTGCAGCGTTTTTTTATGAAGCATATTAACAATTAATTAACGAAAACTTTCATTTCGGATGTTTTAAAGGTAAATTTATACAGTGATGAATTATATCAAACTTTTTCATGTCTAGACGATATGATACAAACTAAAAATTTCGTCCCCATCTGGTTTCTTATGTCTTCGTTAGACTTAGGGCCTCCTCGCGATATAGTAACTCGACGCTGAGCAAGTCAGTAAGAAAGTTTAAATTCGGTGAAGCTATTATAACTCACGTCTTACATGATAAAGTGCGTGAGAAGCTTGAGATATCCAACTAAGAAATTCCGTTGGAGGAACGCGGGCACTACGAGGAAGTAAAATATGATATCCAATTTGGTAGAGATTAATGCAATCTTCTTCATTCGGCGTCCTTCGCAAACTCTTCATTTAGAATTCAGCAGCGATTCGGTTCCGTAGGTGGCGGAGTGAACAAGCCTCCAGTGGAAATCTTTTGAAAGTTGGTTTTGATTGTTGATTTTGATTCTAAAAGTCTTACTAGAGTGGATTTCTGATCTTCTGTTACCACTCCTGCCGCTTTCTCCATTTTTGTTGAAAACCACCTCACCTTTTCATTTGGGAAACCTGCTTTCATTATCCATCATCCGAATCAGACAATTCGTGTCCTGTGTGATAGTGTTGATGATTCGTTTACTCTTTCACTCGTCGCAAACATTGTTTTGACTTTACTGGGAACCCCGATAATCCAAATTTACAAAATCTTTCGAGCTATTGAGAGGGAAAAATGAGATGAAACTTCAAAAACCGGCCAGTGGATTGTTGACGATAATGTGGCTGGTGCAGGGTTACAGCTGACAAGATGGCAAGCGAACCGCATTGTGGTTATGTTCCTTTGCCAACCTAGTAAATGTCACGAAATGCCAAAACAGAGAACGTGATTGGAAATGGAAAGACGCATGAGTAAACAAGTGTTACAAATTGTTTTAGTTCCTCCTTCGGCTGAGTACCATCAAAGCGATCTTTCCCACTTTTTATCGTCAAACACGATTTCCTTTCCCTCCGTTCATCCGTATAGAATCCACTAATCAATCGTCTCGAGTTCCCTGAGAATTTTTCTTTTTCATTCTCGCTAAGATAACCAATCCAACTTCCCTATCGATTACTTCCCCCATCTCTTCATAGCCATTTGTTTCAAGGTCAGCATCTAAGGCTGTGCTACACGATTCATAATTTTTTCACATATGTAAGCCCCCAGGCTCGCTGCCTCCAGAAGGCCAGAAGGGAGAGAGCATGCGCCAAATGCGCGCGCAGCTCCTGCCTGGACATCGCATTTAGAGAGGCCCAGCGCTCACTCGTTCTGAAGGCGTCCAACCAGGCAGTCGTCGTCGAGGCCCCCTCAGGACCGAGGCGCCCAACATGTTGGAGTTATATATTTCTGTAACCCTGGCGTGCAAGAGATTTCTCACTCAGTCCATCCTGGCTTCGTCCTGTGCTCGCTCTGAAGTGAACTCTTCTACCGTGCTGAAGTCGACCGAAGCTGTAATATTGTGTTCCCCATGAGATAAAGGACTCAAGTTAATAAGCCTTGCTGTGTACCTGCGGGACAGCGAGCCCCCTCCTGTTTTTCCTTCGACGTCGACGCCGTTTTCGTCAGCCGGTATCGTTGCACTTGTTCATTAAATTGTATTTCATGTACATCATAATTTCATGTCACTTGTATTAATTGTATTTTATGCTCCACATGTTGTCTAATTTACTTTGTCGAATTACTTTGTCTTGTATCAATTCTAGCCCAGGTTGAGGCATATTTTCCTTTGCAACGAGTCCTTGTTTTTAATTATAATTCATTTTGTTTCAATGTATTTTATGTTCATCCTTGGTATCCCTAGTTGCTCAGTCGTAAGTCTTGGACTTACATCCTGTATCCTCTCGCTAGGTCGCTTCCAAATTCTCCGAAGAAACCCGAATTAAATCATAGTAAAGTTCAAACTCATTTTCATTCGAGAGAGGCTTACACATAGTTGTTAGTAAGTTCTTATTATAAATAAGGTACAATATTAGATGGCCAGACTGGCGACTGCTGAGACTATTGGCTCTGAACCGAGACCCAATTTGCCCTGTGAGAAAATTTACGTGAGTACCTAAAGGGAACGCTTCTCAACTGAAATACCCAAAACCAATGCTCCACATGACCTTGAACACCTATGATGGGAGTCCAGCAAGACAGTTATAATGTGAATGAAATTATCAGATGGTGGAATGGACAAGTGTGTTGACCAAATACGTTAGAGACAGTGTTTATCCGAAGTACAATGTGTTTCAAGAATGTTCATTGAACGAAAAGAAATTTAACCAATTATTCAACAATTCAACATTTGATCAGCACTTAATATAAAATGATAGGACGTAATAGTAAGCACTTATGATAGGCATAATACGAATATTTTCGGTGAATTTTCTAGTTCTACCATGCGAAAAAGATGCGGTACATCATCTGCTGGAAAATGGTAACCGATGTTTTACGTCAGAAACTATTCAATTCAATTTTTGTAACGGTTGGCAATTTGACGTAAATCATGAAGTTTTTGTGCTACGAACATTCTATACTATCGGGCTAAGAAAACATTGGCGCTGATGACGTACTTACCTTGCCGATGAAGAGGTCGCTTCTTGTGCACTGGCGCAATGTTCGACTGAGGTTTGATAGCTCCCATACTTAACGACTTCCTGGGGGCACTGGAATTACCTTCGTCATCGGCGAGCCTGTTGCTTTTGGGCCACGCGAATTGCAGCCGGTATTCCGTACTTATTCGAGAAATCGCCTCTTTTAGGCCGCTTTTTGTACTTCGGCAGTTGTCGATGGGGAAGTTCGTGATCACCTGCAAATTAACGAAGCGTCCAACGACATTGAAACTAACTGTCGCGGTTCTGAATTCCACATTTTGAAGACTTTTTTCGAGTTTAGGCAGGATAACTCTCCTCTCCCCGTCCAATTTTTTAAATTGGAAGATATTTAATCGTAAGGGATCCGGTATGAAACCGCGAAAACATGCCCGATTACTATATCAACGACACGAATTCGGTGGCCCATGTTTCATTGTAGATACGCAATAGTTGCAATACATCAACTTACATCCCAAAACACTGTAATAATTTGTCTATTCACAAATTTAATATTTTTAAATTATAAACATCCTTTTCTGCATCATCTCAAATTCCTTCATACTCTGACTTCACCTTCCCTTCGGGTTCTTCTAAATGGAACCAATTTTTCGATTATCTTATTCCAGTTTTACCTATTTCAATAAGATAGATTTCTCGTTTCGAGCGATTCTGAAGTATGAACTAGGAATGGAAAAAACTTTATCGATTCAAGCCATTGTAAGCCGAAGGTGCTTTAATAAACGAAGACCATCAATAAATTACTATCACGTTTTAAGTGTGAATTGGATGGAATTAGCAAATGTAAAAACAACCGTGTTCACGTTCTCAATAGTCACTCAAAAGCGAGATAAAATTCAAATATTTAAAAAAGCTGAGCTTCCGCTGAGATCAGCGCTAATAAATTTAAAAATTAATGTGCGACGGATATCCTTCCAATATGTAGCACGTACAGCACGAGCACTGAATGTATCAACGGATAAAATACTAAATTCTTCAATTTTTTTTTTTTTTTTTTTTTTTTTTTTTTTTAATAACCAAGGAGGTAAGACAAGAGTAAGACTACACCGAACACATGCCTCTATTCCTTTTCCTGGCAGAGCGTCCTTGATTATCATGCTAGGCTGAAAAAAATGAGCGGATGGGAGATAAAACGCTAATAATGAACTGATTGAGACGAATAGCAGGCTAGAGCATACACTCGAAGCTCGAATCGTGAAGTAAGCATTCCAAGGAATCTAAATCTATGAAGCAAAGTAGAATAAGGGCGGCTCTGACGATATGGCGAGCTGTAGAGCAGGTAGGCTTTATTCTGCAACCTAGTTTAAATAAGGTCGCATCAGACAAGTGAGATTATACAGTACTTGCGTCACGACATAAGCCTGGTAAAGGTTAGTTACAATAGGGAAGACACCCCACCACATCTGCCTTCAGGATGACTTATGAAACCTTCGTCCTTTTCTATGCTTTCCTTGTTAACCTTCTACCCTTTTGAGATTTAGGGATTGTTATCCGAATTATACTCGTTACATCAATCATATCAACTTGTATATTCTGGCTGCCAACTTTTTTGTGCCCCCCCCCCCCCCCCCCCCCAGTACAATGACCTCTAATCTATTTTTTAAGCAATCTACTTCTACCTGCTGAACGAGTTGCATTCAAACCATTAAACTACCAATTGATTTTGAAAGCTTCCAGGTGTGATGTTACTCGCCCTTTCAGTTGTAGTAGGGAATTTAAAAGAAATTAGAAATATGACTGGTGAAGGCCTGAATAATGAACAAGAACACCACTTCTATCTCGCATCCATTTTCATTAGATATATTGAAGGACATTCCTAGTTATGTGAGGAACTTGTTGGAGCGTTAGAGATCAATTGCGGTTCTCCGCTTCAACGGATGGATTGTTGTCATCTCTACCCGATAGATTGATGTCCTGTTAAGGTTAGGGCGACACCCAAGAGCCAAATACTCTAAATATTCCTTGACGCACACTTTCCGAAAATTCGCGTTTTTAATAAGAGCATCCAAACGAGTCTCATTCCAATTTGACTCACTTAGATCAGAAGTTAGAATGAAAGGGAGCCTGTCAGTTTCGTGTGGAGGTATAAATCTTTTTAATGGAGGCCTAACCATGTCACCATGGGTGGATGGAAAAGAAGGGTGTCCTGCCGGACGAGTTGATTATACATAGTGAATTTCAATATTGCGCTGTAGTTTTAGGGTTCAGTTGTAGAATCGTTACTCTACGAGGGCCACTAATTTAATGTCACCATGAGGACTGGGACAACTCCATTAGCTAACACAAAGCGCTTGCTTTCAGTGTGAGTGCTAGTCTTGAGGATGTCCTTGACCGCAGAGGGAATATCAGAATGCAGCGCACTAAGTTCCAAGATTGCTTGAATAGAGTCGTGGGTGGTGCAGGGTGCAGGGCATTGGAGGAGCGGTGGCTTCAAGGACAGAATAAGACCGCGGCATCATCTTTTGTCCGCCAAATCCGTTTTTCCGTGTCCAAAAGGCGAATGTGTGCAAAACTGATGAACTCAAAACTATAACTCTCCCATCGAATAGTTGTCGTCTTACATACGATTTCTTGAGTTAACCTTCTGAGGTGCCGCCAGGGGTAGAAATAATCCAATGTGGCTTTCAACTGGTCTTTGTGCTGGGTTACTATGATGGCCTGAGGTTTATGGTTTCTTTACAGTCCATGTGACTGCCTATAGTTATGTACTGAATGCTTTTTAAAATTGTATAGCTGCGGATTTATTTAATTGTATCACCAGCGAATCATCAGCCTCCCCATATAACACCAGAGATGAATGATAGATTTTTTCGTTTTCATCTCCGTCAATTACAGTTTACGCAGCATCCAGTTTTACGATAACTGCGTGACAACGTATTGGCGATCAGACCACCGCTTCAGCCTCAGGATTGGCAATTTCCTACCATGGAGCTATAAAATTGTTTTTGTGGCAGGCTGTTGCTGTCTATCAAGCGATAAAATGGAACGAGCACGTACTACTGTCTGAGGAAGACCTGTAATTATTAATCCTCGAACCTCACTGCTAGACTTGAAAAGCAACGACTGACCCAAGATATATGAAATGAAGATGAGTTGAACGATGGGCTGTTATCACAAGCAGTTCGCCGTTCTGTTGGGTGGCAAAATGAAAAGAAGTTTTGATGGCTATCAGTTAGGCCTCCCACTCCTAAAGTTGCTTGCTCCCTTACATAAATGGGTAATCGACTGACTGGCTGTTCCTATTAGTCGATACGAACTGAATTAAATAAATAATAATTGGCAAATAGCGCAGTACGAAAGTATACAAAGATGAACGTTGACACACCTATTGTATGCGCACTAATTGGATTATTGTACTCGTACCTTCCGATTTAACTCGACCGAAGGATAGCCACCATCATTAACGACCTCACAAGACTACTAAACAATGATTCCAGGGCTTTGAGGATGAGCTGCCTCCCTGTTGAACTTCCTTTGGGGTAGCGCAAACTGTGGGTTTCCTTTGTCTCTGTTCTTCTAGCCCAGCACATTCGTTCAACTCGTTATTTTGTTGCTGACAACCTTTCTATTTTCTTGATTCCAGGTAACCAGTTAGCCGGTTATGTACCAACTATGGCCCGAACATTTTGGTGCCTGCTAATGAGCACCCTTGTCAACAACTTCGTTCTTCGGGCAGTAAGTGATATTTCGTGATATTCTACTTGAATCAACTTGTTCGTGTTTAGTGGTGCAGATAATGTGGGGTTGAGGTTATGGTAAGGATGAACCAGTGATTCACCAATGCTCACCTCTCAGGATAGTGTAACCCCCCCCCCCCCCTTTTCAGGCTTCTTCAGCCATTGTGGGAGAAGATGAAACAAAACAACTTAGCGGATTTACGTTTTGTTCTTTGGTAAAACAACATGCACTTTGAGGTAGCAGCTCACAAAGAACACCGGTTCAATGTCGTTCAAGGAATGAAAGTTGAAATACATCGGACATGGACACGGAATGGAAAGTGTAAAATGCCACTAGAAAACTATTCAATAAAAATGAATGAACGAATCGGGTTGCGCCAAATTGTCAATGGAGTAAGAAAACTAAAATCAAAGCATGAGCAAGCAGTGTGATAACCTCGTCCGGGTCAAATACGAGTAGGTATATCATCGTATTTCGTGACATGCAAATTGGTGGCTAGATCGTGATATCAAGCCGTAATGTATTGATATTGTGGGCTCTACAAGTACGAATACGTCATCTGCACAGTGGGAACTTCTTTTGATGAATAATTCCATCTTCTAATTTCTCTAAAGCCTAAAAAAATTGTTTACGAAATCGAACTAAAAACCAATTGAAGCCTCTCAAAAATCGTCGCTAGTCCAAATTCGAACAAATTTTTTTTTCAGAAAACCAATTGATTCCTTCTTCTCAAAGAAAAGAAAAATTTAGGCGTACCAATTGTTGTGAACTTGGGTCAGAGTCGCTCCTCAAAACTCTTTGGTGTTCCGGAGATGTTTGTAGGTGGTTAGGTGGGCCCTCAGATTTGCTTCTTCGGCAGCTTCCATCTCCAACATCTCGACCTGCGCACTGCACTAGCCCTAGTCAGTCTGGTGTTTATTATCTAAGAAAACTCATGCAAACATTTTTTGTTGGACACCTCAACAAGGTTTGACTCACACCCAGACTCACGCAACCATCGATATACACGCATTCCATTCTGTAAAGAACAACCCTAATTTTTTTATGTTTCCCTCGAATATATAATCATTTGAAAACACAGAGAATAGGCAAAGGGGATGAATGTCATCGTTGGTCTGCTGATCCAATTAGAAGTTTTTCGTCCGTTCGTTGGTTTCTCGTTTTTCAGTCCCAGTCCCTAACTTCTGAGTTGATAAATGCTTTTGGATAGAGGAAGAGTGTTCGGTGACAATCCGTGAAAATGTGTGTGGTTAGACGTGAGCTCGACTTGTATGTGTGCCAGGAATGGAAAACTGACAGGCGAAAAGTATGTTAGTTTCATCTCCCAAAGAGGAAAATATGGTTGGTGCTGGCAGGAACACGAATCCCGCTCACACGAATCGATTCTCGATCATTTTCTGCGTTCGTTCTCGAAACAGGTTGTTTGGATAAACTAAACAAACAGTTTTTTTCTACAGGTGAGGCGTTATGATCGGATTCATCGCCCAGTCTTCAATATACACGATACAGTTGCCTGTCCACCCACTGCGAGAAGACGCTCGCAATGAATGTGGTTTATGCATTAACAATCGTGAGGAAATGATGTCTAGACCAACTGTTCAAGTTCGGCAGCTATCTTGCGTACTTATTATCTAGTGAACATCCCTGAAATGATTAAATGTCAGAGCTCAGCTTCTTCGTAAAAATGTCTTTCTTTTTATTTGAAAGAGATCTGCAGAGGGATTTTCAGTTGGAATGGCGTAGAGTTATCACTCACACGCCACATTGGTGTTGAAAATCAACGCGAGAATCGCACAGAAACATTGACTAAATGAGGGGCTTGCAAGAGAGAAATGGTGTCTTGTTGAAGAAAGTTCAAAATCGAAAAAGTCAACGATAAGGTTGTTATCCGAGTTCTGTTTCACTCCACACCAATAGATTCTCAGAAAAGAATAGCACTATTGTCTGTGTGTGTTGAGCCTAATAAAAAAACATCTTGGTTTAGTCGTAAACAGTGTCGTCTAAAAACTCCGTGCACGGCATAATATGACGTGAATGGTGGTTACGTTTCGCTGGAATTTGAGAACACAATTGGATGTATTCAACTAAAGGAATACACCAGAGAGCTTTTCGTAAAAGAGCAACGTGACGGGTGTATCTTATGGGCGAAACCAACTGAATACACTAACGCCATGAATTTCACAATGGCATATTAAGAACTCTAGATGGATCTCGCTGTAACAGTCTCTGAAGTGTTCATTTTGACTCGTTGACCTTTTTTGCAGTGCGGAAATCAGTTTGGGACATTTGTCATCGGTAACCCACACGTCTAGGTCCCCTAATAACTTGAAAATGCATTGAATATCTTGAAATACCTATTTTCACCTAAACCCTGCCCTGGTTTGCGGCAATTGGTCCAAAACCTTCAAAAAATAAAACACACCTCGGCCACCAAAAATCCTGAACAAGCTTATTCAAAAAGCCCATTTCACCCATATCCCCGACTCTTTAGAACGAGTTTAAAGGTTTTTTTTAGCTTCATGAAGCGTTCTTCCGGCCCAGATAGCGAACGGATGCTTTGAATTTGATTTCTTCATACCCTTAAACGGGTGTTTCCTAACTGACTCCCTGAGGGGCATCAAAAGGCTCAACTGACTCCAGAACAGAGCGAAAATTGAAAGTCCCAACTGACTCCCTCAAGAAGGGTAGTTCTAACTGACTCCCAGTGAGAAACAAAACTGGTGAAAGAGCTGACTCCCTGAGTGAATGGTTAAAATTTGTGGTGTTAGTCGATGTTAGCATACATCCCGTCAAACCTACATATCGTCAAATATGTAAAAATATGTACAAAAGCCACTCTAAATAAATAAAATTCATTCGTCATTCTGAACTTCTTCTTGTTCGTCATCAAAGTGGGGTCGGAGTTCGAAGGACAGTTTCTTGACGAACTTGTAAATTGGATACATTTCTGGAGAATGGTTGAATTCTTCGTTGTACCACTTACAGGATTCGGAATTAAAGGATTTGTGGCGTTCGTGGTTAACGTTACCTCAGCAAGTGGGTACTCTTGCATGGCTCTGCAAACAACCTTCCAGAAAGGAGTTCCTACGTCATCAGACACTTTTCTTTTCACAGCAGCTCGCATTTTCCTGGGAGCCAGTTAAAACCTGAAGGGTTTGCATTTTCGTCGGGGCTGACGGCTTACAGGAGTCAGTTAGGTCTATCACCGGGGTTCTAGGGGCCGAGGTGGCCGAGGTCGTTAAGGCCTCAGTCTCTAAGGGCTCGAGACTCCTGTGGTCACAGTTTCGAGGCTGCTGGTTTGAACCCAGCACCCCCGGCGTTTACTCGATGTTGTGAGGCCAATATAGTACCGGCAGTAAGTATCCAAAACGGTTGTCCAGGGGCATATCACAACATGCGTGTTTGCCTTTGTAGTCTGGCTTGCTTTGTGACCACCCAGGGGCTAGCACAATGGGCCACTAGGCCTCTACCCCTGTAATTAATCTAGGTCTATCACGAGACCACATCCTCCCACTTTTGATTCATTGGGAGTCAGTTAGATAACGCCCTGTTAAACGTGAATGGTTAAAATTCAGGAGTGAAAAATAACAGTTTTTTTGATAATTTGAACACACGGGTGTATGTCTAATAACTAATCTTCGTTAAATCTTTTTAAAAAAAAATTAAAAAAATTGATCAATTTGCCACATTTTATAGCTTTTCAAACTAGCGTTTAAATAGTATTTTTGAATTCATATTCCATTGAGGGATATTAGGTATTTATTTTGGGTTTTTACATCTACTATGAAGTGTTTTCTTAATCTACAGCAAATAATGTAGTCGTTCAGAATGAAAGGATATGAGCAAGGCATGTTTCTAGTCCATCTCGTTACTTCTGCAGGTTGGGAGCAGTAATCCTAACAAGAGAAGGGAAACAATTTTAATTGTGAAGAGTGAAGGTAGAATAGTCGTGCTCGTTACGCTGTTTCGAATGGGGAGAGCTCTGCCAACTCTTCTTCCCATTCAGCGAAATGATTCTTACCACAATAGCCGGGGAGGTGATATTAATTTCACAGTAAAGCCCGAGGGCTGCTTCTACTTTTAGCGCAGAATGAGCGCTTACCCGCGTGGAATTCAACTTGCCCTTCTCTCGCTTTATTTTCCATTTCGATTTAAAACGCTGCCGGTTGGCCACTGATTGAACGCAATCAGGGAATAATGTAGGAATCGGGCTATAAATGGCTGTCAGTTATATTAACGATTGTTGGGCGATTTCTATCGGCATCTTAGATGCTAATAACAAACCGCAAACAAGGGGAGCCCCCCTCCCCTGAAAACGAACTCGGTTGTTGTAAAACAAAAAACAAATAATACTTTATGGTTTAAAATATATTTTGCTTCCCGGTCCTTTCTTTAAACTCTTAGCGGTAATATTATTATTGCAAGGAACTCAATTTAACTCAAATTTATTGGTCAATTAAATTTCAAAAAATATGAGAAAATCAATGAAATTATAAAACAGGAACCTGAATTTCCTTATAGTTATTTATAGACAATGAGTTTAGTCGACGAATCAGCTACCTTAAACCATTACCAATCTCGAAAACTCTCCCTTTGATATAATTTGAATCAAAAGACACAAAAGAGATGAATTGTGAATGATGTACAGACTCGGGAATTCGAGGCATTCTCTTCACCGCACAAGAGCAATGGCAGAGAGGAATGCAGCATATCGTCCGATTTTCGCTGCCAAGTTCTACGAGTCTGCTGAATTTGTAGCAATCTTCAGCAGTATAATAGTAATGATACTGCTCCAACAGCAAACAAAACCTTCTAGTAATTGCCGTTCAAAAAAACAAAGTAGAAAACCTAGACAATTTAAAATCCCTTCTTAGGCAACTTTCATCGTAAACAGCACTTTCTGCGGAAGGCTCCTCACCAACGCTGTTATCGTGGCCTAATGAAATTCCATTCGGTTCCCGTGTTGGAAGTCGGTTGTGAGCGAGTCTTGAATACCAAATCAGCGATTCTGATCGATAATCAGTTAATCGATTGTTTGTTTTATATTCTATTCCTGTGACGCCAAAGCTTTCGCTCGGTTCCAAAGGGTCATAACCCCCTCAGTTTTGATTCCTAGTGCGTTTGCATTAATTGTCAAAAAAACGAAAATCGGTTCACGACATAACAAACATCTGTGAAATCCTGACTCATCACACCAGCGAAGATTCGTCATCTAAAACCCTATTCACCACTTTGGCCCTGAGTAACATTTTATGTTCCCTACAACATTCGAAAATCCTCATAAATTATTATCACTAACGTTTTCTTCTACAATTAAAGTTGTCCATCAATAGAAAACTGAGTGAAATAACAATGACAACGTTTATTACGAACCGTACGACCTCTTTGACATTCGATATTATCGATTATTGTGACCCTTGGAACGACTTGAGGCTAATGGGAGCTTTTGTGCGATTGGCAATGACCCTGAAGTTGACAGTACACACGAATTGACGTACGAATTGATAGCCATTATTTATTATTTAAGTCGTTTTTGTTTGCAAGTGTATTCTCTCGGTAATGCTCAACATGGGATTCACGCCTACAGCACGGTAATGTGATTAAAATAACCGTTTCTTTTCGAAATTACTAATGTACTAATGTATCTACAAATTGTAGATCGAATCACAAGTGTATATTTTTACTTTCTATAAGGCTTCAAAAGAGAACTTAGTGCACCAGATCAATAATGCGATCACTAACAGCCGTGCTTATAACAGGAGCTACATGTTATCTTCTCGTCATACTTAATGCATTTTCCTGATACAAGTTAAGATTTCAAATATTCAAATGGTTCTAATCCCAACAAGAGACGCTTTTAAATAATTTGAATAATATTAAGGCTAAACACATGTTGTGTGCAATTCCCAACCGGTAGTTAGAGGGGGGGGGGGGGGGGGGGTAGACCTCATCAGCATTGGAAAAGTGCTTCCTCAATCTGACAGAAATCATCCTATGCCAGTTCCCATGGGACAAAATACAGTCACTACTCAGGAAGAAGTGTTCGTATTTAGGGCACATCACATTGCCTGATTCTTAAATCCTTCCAACCTGAATTCATTTCCCTTCACTTTGCCTTCCGTCCTTAAAATGGAACGGTAAGAGGATGGAATGGCGAATTGCCCAATGTGGCAGCAAATCTACCGAAGAGGGAATTCACGCAGGCTGTTCAGCGATCAATGCGCGTTGGACAGGAAATACGAGTAATACAAAACAGAACGCGAAATTTTATCGAAATTAATGCATCAAGTCGAAAGCTTGTTTTTCACGGTATTAAATGTTGAAAGCATAACGGGCTTCTTCAGCTGTTATTGCTGGTAGTTGTGTAACGAACAAGTTATTGGCTTGATAATGATAATCATTCATAATCTGAAGTAATTTAGCACATCAGCGGACAATGAACCCAGCAGAACCCAGAATGATAATTTGGTATTCATCTCAACCTACCCCGAGATGGTGCTTGTATAAGACCCAAGGAGTTTACCCTGTTGAGTCGTGATTTCCTATTGGTCATTAATGAGTTCCATTGGCAGGTTACACTAGGGACCCTCTTTTGTTTGAAAGGAATGCCCGCAGTTAGTACATTCTTTTATCATATGTGAACCTATCAGGTCTCATACATAAAAAAAAAAAAAATAATAATAATAATAATAATAATTTTTGGTTGGTTATTTCTTGAACTATCAACATATTTTGATGTCTCCAATCACGCCTGGACGCCTTCATCTCTAACTGCTCCTCTGTCGGCCTCTTCCTGAACCCTAGCAAGAACCTGAACCGTGCACTTGCATGTCTGTATATCCACCTTTCATCGATCTTCATCTCCTATATACCATGTCTACAGCATCAATGGATCTCAACTTGCGCGTCCGTCACTCATCCATGATCTTGGGGTATATCTGGATCCGCAGCTCACTTTCAATGAGCACGTGTTGCAGGTGAACTCTCGAGCTATGTGGTCTCTGGGTTTCCTCAAGCGGAATACTAGGGAATTAGCTCATATCCCAGCCCTCATCACATTGTATCGTGCCATTGTTCAGCCATGCCTCGAGTACGCCTCAGTCTTCTGGAGCCCGTTTTATGGCTGCCACATTGATCTAATTGATCGTGTGCGTAGGGCGTTCCTCCGCTACCTTGCCTTCAAGTCAGGCATACCTCGAGACGGCATTGACTACGGCGCACTCCGTGCGCAGTATCGCCTCCCCAGCCCTGCTGACCGACGCACTATCGCGGATATGGTTTTCCTCAGCGGTCTGTTCTCTGGGCGTCTCTCCGACCAGATTGGTCTCCGGGTCCCAAGACCAGGCTACCGCACACGTGACCTCTTTTGGGTCCCCTTGACGTCGTCCAATTACATGCTACACTGCCCCCTCAGCCGTCCGCCCCACACCACCACTCATCTGCTTGCTGCTGCAGATATGCATATGATATCATCTGTTCACCCCCCCCCCCCCCCCGGTCATCATCAAGAGACGCCTGCTGGATGCCTTACTCCTCGCTGACACTGCAACTCCCACTTGCAAGGGGTCTTTGTTCCTTTGCTCTGCCAACCCTCTGTGGCATACTATGAGGTTTAGGGTGGGGGTGGCTGTGAAGCTGTTGGGAATTAGTGCTTATTGCGTGGTAGTGGCGGCACTTACTCGCCACTTCACTGGGCATCACTGAGCATACAGGCATTTTGTAGGGGTACCTATGTAGGAAAACACCCCACCTGTGTCCTCCATTCCAGTTCATTCTTCACCCATTTCTTTGTGCTCCACAGTCCTGTAAAGGAGTCTTTTGCTAGAACGCTGTAGGTAGGGCGAGTACTAGGATATTTCTCCCCTGCCTGAATAAAAACCTGAATTTAACTATGCCTAACCTAATAAATTTATCACAGGCGCATATCACAATTTATTTAAAAGACTAGGGGAGGAAGAGAGTACTTGTTATTCCTCCTTCCCCTAAAGCTTAGGTCTAGACTAACCCTGAGCACGGCAGATGTCCATCTCCAAGCCGATTTGGGTAGTAGAAATTTTCTAAAAATCAGAAATTTCGGTTAGGGACCCGTTTCCGGCTCTAGTTGGTCCTCAAAACTTTTCAGCTCAATCAAACGGAAACGGGGGGAGAGAGGAATTAGGTTTTCGAGATTTTCGGAGATCTAGGCGTGAAGGGCATCATTTTCCACTTAATTTTGGACGTGGACTTGATTGGAATGAGTCTTCATACTCCTGGTCCAAGGAATAACCAACCCTTGTGAAACAATTTGCAGCATTCTTCACCTTTCGACCCTATCGAAGAGAACTTATTGCTCTAGAACACTCAAGTCACATCTTGTAACCCCTGGGTTAATGTTCCTGATGTCTTTATACGTGTAATACATTAACTATCAATTCATTGATGTTCCGGAATTGATAGCCAGGACCGATGCAATCCAGATCAGCTGTTGGTACACTAATTTGTAACCTTCAATTCCATCTGACACATTTCATCTGAAATGTACGTAATGTTGACGACGTGTGTTCCAATAGAAGTTAACGCAGCCGTCACTATCAACTATAACTAGACTTCAGTAGAAGACGTATCACTCACGAGAAACACGTTTTCAACCAATCAATATGTTCTCGAGGAATATCGAGAGGGAAAAAAGTCTACTCAAGGCAGGAGCTCTCTCGGTGTTTTGACTGTGCGGTTTGAAGAATGTTTGCTGCCGTATTATGTTTCCGAACGACTTGAGGGAAAACATTATTAGAAACAGTGAGGAGAAAAGGTCGAGAGAACACAAGCTCACTTTCTTCGCGATCGTTGTTTCTACTCTGGGACTACAGCGGTCGTTGAATTGCCATATATTCCCTGGAAACAAGCCGGCTAAGTAACACTTTTTCTCCATTCTCTCTCATCGATTCAAATCTGCCGCACAAGACCATTTTTATCCATTTTTGACGCAAATATACGTGTCCTCTGCCGGTTGTCCTTTCCAACAAACTGTCGTTGTTCAGTCCAAAAAGCAACACAGCCTTCTCAGTGGAGCAAGTTCTCTGGTTAACTTTTCCGGATAATAGAGGTTAAATCGACAGCCATATCGAAGAAAAAGGGACACTTTATATTCGTACGATGAATTTGAGATTTGTACGGAGTTTGAGGATTCCGCTCGTACGCAAACCATAACCTAAGTTTGATCAGAAAAATTTATTTAATTTTTAATACGTTCCGTTTTGCTGTTTATTGATTTGGTAAGTACAGGGTTTCTGATCTTTCGCGTTGAAGCAATTAGTTTCAATCCGTTCTGACTGGGGGCGAACTTCAGTTTGAAAACAACAGTTGCAAACAAGAGCGGAAGGAAGATTGATTTTCCTCCAAGAAAACAGCTTTTGGCTCTTCCAGCGGAAATTCAACGCTCTTTCAAACGATATTTCCATCTTTTAATTGACTGCGTTATCAAAGGGATAATTGGCTCGATCTATGAGTGAAGAAGAGATACTAGAAGTTGAGACAGAGACTTATAGGAGAGCACTTTTGTAGAAATGGAGCCATATGATGTTTAATTTGCCGTTTTAGAATACAGACACCCAATTCACAAATAGCAATCCCCAAACTATCGTGGATTGTGATCATCAACCTAATGTCAAGAGTTGGGCCAACTAATCATTGGTGACCAACCGTCCAAAGCTTTAGTTAAGAATTCATTGGGGGCATGATTATCACATCGTGATAATATTTGTTAAATTGAAAGAAAATACGATTTTCATTTGTTGAGTACCTCGTACGACACGTTCATGCCCTTCATAAGGAATTTGTTTCCAACTTACGTTGACCTGATTTACCTCGTATTTAAAATTTAAAAATTTTCGAATTTTTGAATTTAAATATTTCATTATTTAATGAAATAGTCACCCTCCATCACGGCTACTTTCGGAGAGGGGTGTAACGCTTTTTATTCAATATCATTACTGAGATATCATTCTGGTAATTCTTTGACGATGACGATGAGCCCGTCCTGAAAACCGTCTATATTTTTTTCTCGGTTTTGTTTTTGAGAGCGTGAAGCTCACCCTTGCGACAAGGTCGCGCTGACAGCACACGAGCAAACTCAACAAGCAACACATTACGACCCTGGGAAAAACAAGCTTTTCGACTTGACGACCGCCTACTGAATAAGGAAAACATAGTATATTACCCTGGCACGATCTAAGGACGTCGACGTATGATAGAAGCCTTCTTTCCTAGACGAAAAAAAGTCGTTACTCCTGTATGCCATGGATGGATGTTTTTTCCGCCTCGGGAGCGCTGGTTCTACAGGACCTGATGAAAAGGAACTCAAAATTTGTTAATTACGACCACCACCCAACCTCCCTTTCTCATGATCTGAAGGGGGCGGGTTGCTCACATGTTCATAGCACAAAAACTTTTCTACTTCCTAGTCTGCCTTAAGCCTACATCCTCCACTCTAAGAGTTTTCTATCAAGCATTGCGATTGCACCTACCTTGTAAGGGGACTGATACTTGAGAATTTTCAGTGTTGTACTTATTCTCCTCCTCTTCTTTGTTTCCTGAAACATATGAATACATTTCTAATCGTTTAGGATGCAAATAATTACATTGTACCGATCAGTTAACCAAGCGGGACGTGATTGCTCAAACAATCAATGACTGATCAAACATGGTGACACTACGGTGGCCGATACTACTCACTCGTAATAATCTGATTAGTATGATCGACATTTATGTGTTCAAATTATTCTGAAGACCAGGTTAAGTAGAGAATCATCACCTCCAATTATCGAGCTCTACATAATTTATTATTCACTGCTTTAGAGTTGGTTCAAGCATCATGAAAATTCATTACAATTTAATGTCATCATCATCATTACCTATTTTTATTTCGTGTAACCTACACCATCAACATACGTCCAGTAATACAATAATTATGAAGAAGCAATGATGGAAAACAGCACTCAATATTTTTCGGATTAGAATAACCTTTTTTTTAAATATTATTTTTAAATTTCTATTGATGCAGATTCCGCAGTTAACAATATTCTTATATTCGGACTTATATTGCAATAAAAAAAATTGGTTGAGGGATCGAATGATCATACAATTTTGGGTCGAATCCGAATCTGCAATAAAAAAACGCTGCAAATTCATTGACGGGGGTTGGTCATTCCTCGGACCAGAAGCATGGAGACACACCCCAATCGACTCACCTTCCCACAGTTAGTGGAAAATGATACCTCACACGCATAGGTACCAGAAATCTCAATGACCCGAATTCGGAATAGGCAGATAGATAGCCATTTTGACCCGTAACCTCTTCTGGAGGGCAAAAATCGTTCCAGAATCCATCTCACTGGATCCAGCTTCCAAAATTTAGTTGAAAATGATACCGGACATGCCTGGATCGCTGAAAATCTCGAAGGCCATAAAATAAATGCACCCTTTTAGCACGTTTTATCGCGTTATATTATCAATATATCGCGTTTAATTCGGGAACTATACATTTTCACAAAAAAATGGTTCAATCTAGTGTTTCGGAAAATCATACCTAACTCATCATCATACGTAATCATACCTAGATTTATTTATTTATTTTCTTCCGAGGCCATTCTTCTTCGGGAACTATATTTTCCACTTAACTATTAGGGAAAAACTACAAAAAAGGACCATAATGCCTTTACGATGATTTGGTCCCCACCATAAGGGTCTTCCATGATTTTATGCTCACCCATCAGGGGACCTTCCAATCACGGTTTAGGAAAAATTCGTAGATTGAGTCTTCAATTAGTCGCATTCCAATTTAATTGACAGTGTTGAATTGCACTGAATGATGTGCTAGTCTGAATTTGTTTTCACGGCAAATGTCAAAGTGGCGGAATTTTTTAAAATCTTTCCTATTCAGTATAATTTTATGGTGATGATGATTTTAGAAAGATACGATTCAAGTGGGCTTACTCTTCATTCAGATTTTGGCCGAATCAGGGAGCTTTTTGTGGAGAAGAATCGTCCACTTTTCATTGGTGAGCAATTTCAATGCAGTTAAAAAAAAAGTCGCTCAGTTAATAATAACCAATCTCCGATAGTTACGACGGTAAAACGAGGTTTTTTTCTAGCAAAAGTTGCTTTTTCTGAAAGGAGAGCTACAGGTGGCAGCTGGCCCGGGAATTCAATTACAGACAGGACACCAGCAGAGGGACCAACCGAACAACAATCTGTGACAGCTCAACCGAGGACCAAATCAATACGCGGTGGCTCGATGCAGTATTTATAATAGAGGAAATTGATCGGACGATAAAATATTTGCACAAATAAACAATAACAGCTTCCCCAACTATACCTACAGTTTTTCGTTTGTTTGATACTCGCGATGACGCACATCACGACACCCGTGGCATGCGGTATAGTATCAATCTGCGCCCGAATTCCATTTCCCAGGATTCCACCTTTGAAGCTCGTAGTATTGGTACTAGTGCTGTACTTTGGTAACTTCTTATAATGCGCTGTTCAGAAAGAGTTTTGCAATAAAATTAGACGTATTCACGGCTTTGGATGTGGCGAATAACCTAACGATGAGTATAGTTTCGCGATTTGACTGGAAAATACATGCAAAGACATGAGTCGCTTTTTTTTTAAGAGAAATTTATGGATCAGTTTATATTAATTACAATACTATAACATATTATTATACTATTTGGTGCACTTTGAATAATAATAATAATAATAATAATAATAATAATAATACCCGCTGAGTCCAGAAAAGCTGATGAATCGACTTGATAATAGTTGTACGACTGCTCCTAATTGAATAGAATCCTCGACTAAGAACGAGGGGATGATAGCAACCAGGTTTTTGGTTGGTTATTCCTTGAATAATCAACCTATGTTTTCATGCAAATGGTCAACCTCTCCGATTCGGCTCAAAATTTTTTTCTGGACGTTTCATGATGTCCTGATCAAAAAAGGTCAATGTCCGTCCGCCGTACCCCGTACGCCGTACGCCGTCCATCGTCCGCGCCGTTTTTGGTAGTAGAAAATTTTCTAAAAATCTGAAATTTGGGTCAGGGGTCTGTTCCCGGCCGAGACGGGTCCTTGAAACTTTTCAGCCCGATCGGACCAAATTTGGGGGGAGGGGGGTGTTTTTTGAAAAATGGATTTTCGAATTTTTGGGCGATCTAGGCGAGTAGGGTGTCATTTTCCACTAAATTTTGGACCCTGAATCCAATGAAACGGGTCCCAGAACGATTGGCACCCACTGGAAGAAGTAATGGGTCAAATTGGGTATTTATTACCCATTTTGAATATGTGTTTTCGGGATTTCTGCTACCTAGGCGTGTGGGGTATAGTTTTCCACTAAAGTTTGGACGCTGAATCCAATAAAATGGGTCCCATAACGATTGGCAACCACCGGAAGAAGTTATGGGTCAAAATGGGTATGTATCCACCCATTTTGTATGTGTCAGGATTTCTGGTGCCTAGGCGTGTGGGGTATCATATTCCTTTAAATTTTGGACCCTGAATCGATTGGAATGGGTCTGGGACCCGCCACACCCACTGTTTCACCCATTCGAGGAATAACCAACCCGTGTGTAAGAATTTGCAGATTTTTACCCAGAAGATGCTTGCCTTGGTTAATGCGTCGACCTTTCTGACATACCCGCTACTCACTAAACCACGGCAAATTCTTACACACGGGTTGGTTATTTCTCGAATGGGGGAAACAGTGGGTGTGGCGGGTCCCGGACCCATTCCAATCGATTCAGAGTCCAAAATTTAGTGGAAAATGATACCCCACACGCCTAGGCACCAAAAATCTTGACACACATACAAAATGGGTGGATACATACCCATTTTGACCCATAACTTCTTCCGGTGGGTGCCAATCGTTCTGGGACCCACTTCATTGGATTCAGCGTCCAAGATTTAGTGAAAAATGATACCGCACACGCCTAGGAACCAGAAAAAACCCAAAATCTGTCTGCGCGTATCTTTATGCGGATTTTATGACCAATTTCGTGTATTATTTAATAAATCATTACTAATCAGTTCAATAATTTGCAAAACAATAACCTAAGAAAACATTTGTTCATATGTAAAATAATGTAAATTTGTTTCGGCAATACCTGAAACCTACAATACTCCTTTACTTTCTCAAATGTAGTGTGGAGCTTGATTCCCTATAAATATCTTTGTTGAGAACTTTGCATCGATTGGAAACCTAGAAGCCTTTCTGACGGTCTTGGGAGGAGTGTTCTATCAAACGAAAAATACTTGTAGTAGGAATTTCCTAAAGAATAGTCAGTCAGTACCTCATTCGCGAAAATGTGTCAATGAGTCTGTTACAGGGAATACCGTTATCATCATTGTAAAAACTCACAATTCGCACCTTCCATTCGCAGAGAACCTGTAGTCTTGTGTTGGTGGAGTAGTGACTGAGACACCGACAACGGGAAACTAAAAAGGTTCGCGTAACTTGACGTTAATTCATCTTGTTAGCCCCGCCATCAAGTAATGAGCTTAGCCCGTCCGGGTAGTCGACAACTTGGCAACTTGGCCGAAGTTAAGATGATTCTAAAGCGATTCTAACACCATCAGGACGGGCACGGGTTTTGAGAGTTCGGGAAAGGCAAGTAGGTGCTGCGAGGAAGTTTTCATGATAGGCCCTTAGGAGGCCACATTGTGCAATTCATCGAGTGCGGAGTTTCTTCTTCGTAGTGTTGTGCTAGACGGTAAAGGGATGGCGAGCTCAATCTTGAAAGATGAGGAAAAAGGAGAACATTTTAATCAAAATGTGCTGCGGAGTTGAGAACTGCGGCGCTTGTTGAAGTTTGTCTAGTAACCGTTCAACGAGCAACTTGATGTATTTAAGTTATGAACGTGTACGGTTCATAAACGCTGACTTAGTACTCCCAGTCTTTATATACTCGGAGCCTCCGCTCCGAGCATCAGTTATCGTTACGCGTTCGTTGAGAGCAAGTCTTGTGCCCTGTCTTTCTCGAGTCATAATTTCCATTTGTGAAGTGTAAACCCTAAATTTCTGTGTGTAAATAAAAGTTTGCTTTTTAAAAAACTCCAAGCTGTGTTTGCGAACCAAAACTGGCGCAGTCGGTAGGACAAGTGATCCGCGGAATTATTGTGAAAACTGACGCCTAGTCGGTAGAACGGTTTTTCGGAAGCAAAATTTCGTGTGAAGTGATCCGCGGAATTATTGTGAAAACTTTTATGAATTTCAAAGAACTATATAGCCTTCCCAATTTCCAGGCATGGAGTCCTTTTATCACTGATCTTCATAGTCTAGTCCAGCGGTTCCCAACCGCTGTTCCGCGGAACACCAGTGTGCCGCCGGGTCTGGTTGTTAAAGCGATCTACCTTTAGACAGTTTTTGGTTGGATACTGCCAAGAAGCAGCTGTATGAGATTTTCAAGCATGATTGCTATGAAAACCAAATACAGAGAGAGACTGAGAACTGTTGACGAAGAGCTACGTGTGTGTCTTCCCTCGATTCCAGCCAGAATATCAGCTTTGTGTTCAGCCAAACAGACCCAGGTTTCGCACTGAAAGTATTTTATAATTTTTCACTATTCTGTTTACTTAATATTTCATAATAAAGTAATTATGAAATACTTTCTTTGTGATTATTTGATTCCTACTCAAGAGAATTACTTTATTATAGTCAGTATAGGCATACAGTTAATTTTTTAACATTTTCTAATGGTGGTGTGCCTCGTGATTTTTTTCCAAAAAAGGTTGGGAAACGCTGGTCTAGTCAATCTCAACCGAACCTCGGGAACTGGAGAACAGATGGAATCGCCGATAATCTCCTTTTAATCCATCAAATTCAGGCTCCATTTGTCATATCATATTTTATAGTCCGCACCATCTAAAATTTTTGATCAGGGACCCGTGTATGT
>JADDOF010000201.1:0-24848 GCA_019603395.1 Cyrtorhinus lividipennis | reverse complement strand
TAAACAAACCGACAACTGCCGTATCAACGAGACTGGTGATTGATTAAAATCGTTGTCGAGCCCACTTTGATGGATCGATTACAGAACGGGTGTGATAGTTGGTGTTGACGCCATTAAACCTTGAATTCCTTCGATTATAAGTTGGAAAGAGAGAGTAAAGACACCAAATGAAGGAACAATATGCATTTGGTTATACAAACTAAATAAATAATCGACTATACGTCCGTAAATTGAGAAAAAATTGAAACAAATTAGGAAAATTTTGGAATATTACCCCACTAACCGAGTATAACCGTATACAATTTGGAAAGTTCTCCACAATGGTTTTATTATTCTCAATGATTTTTTCACAATTTAATAGACACCTAGCACACCAAAAAGTTTGATGCCCATTTTCACCTTTGGTAGATTTTAGATGGTAACAGACACCTAAAGGAGGGGTTATAGAGGGGTTATAGTGGCTTGTTGTACTTCTCTTAGGTATCCCATTCTTTTAGTCCATAAACAGCCCTAGTCCCCTGATGAGGGTTGTTAGGTTGTGGACTAACTTATCGCAGGAAATGGTTCTCATACATTTGTGTCCCATCTAAGGGATGTGAGTGCTGGGCACTCAAAGATGGTGTGAGCTGCAGTTTCGTCATTTTCACCCGTACCTGGTATCCGTCATGGGCTATTAAAAACAAAAATGTCAATTTTTCAATCAAATCAGAGAGATTTACTTCAGGCATGAAATTATGGGGTAATACGATTCGTAGCTGAATGAATAAATCAAAATCAGTGAACAATGCGGTCGATGATTCACGAACATTTATCCTACGATTTCAGGATAAATAATACTCGAATAACTTTACTGATTAATGTAGGTACCAACTAGGGATAGAAAAGCAGTTCTCACATTGTTGACCATCATCCAGCTGAATGAACGGAGATACAAAAACGCTGCAAAGTCTTTCATAGGGGTTGGTTATTCCTTGGGCCAACAGCATGGAGACCCATTTCGTCAACATGTGTAAAATGGGGGAAACAGGGGGTGTTGCGGGTCCCGGACCCATTCCAATCGATTCAAGGTCCGAAATTTAGTGGAAAATGACACCCAACACGCCTAGGTACCAGAAATCTCGAAAAAACACATTCAAAATGGGTAGGTAGATACCCATTATAACACATAACCTCTTCAGGTGGGTGCCAATCGTTCTAGAACCCGTTCCATTGGATTCTGCGTCCAAAATTTAGTCAAAAATGATATCCCACACGCCCAGATTACCGAATATCTCAACAATTATTTGTTCAAAATACACATTTCAACCCCTAATCCATCCAAATTTGGTCCGATCGGTCTAAAAAGAGTCCCCGACCAAAATTTCAGATTTTCAGGAAATGTTCTAATACCAATATCATTTTCTTATTTCGAAATAGACACTATGAAACGCCCAGAAAATTTGAAGAAAAAAAAACCAAAAATGAAGGCTTGGCGTTGAAATTGCGATCCATATCTGAGCGAAAAAACGCAATATGGCTTTTAATCAAACAATAGGCAGTTATCAAGGTTGTTTGCAGCAGACGCACACAAAAACTATCCTAACATGAAAAACCATTGTCACCGTCTGGTTTATAATCTAGGAAGATTCAGGTAGTTTAATAAAAACACCCAAGTGCTGGAATGGGTTTAAACAGTCGTATTAAACGACCGGCATTTACAATACGCATAACAACGCATACGTATTGCGTAACGTTTACTGCATGGGGAAACCTTTTTTTAAAATTGGAACCTTGTATTTTTTTGCCATTGTGTTGGCATCACTCAAATCAAGGAGACTATTGTAAGAATAGAGAGAAAATTGATACTTTGAAGGGGTTATCAGTTAGTGGTCATAGGCAGAACACTTTCCCTACTTATTCTAACCTAAAGTATAGATATTTGGTGTTCAATGTGCCTTATGTTATTAGGCTATTAGGTGTGATGAAATTAATAAAGCCTCATTCTAGCTGACCTACATAGACCCTAATATTTAGAAAGAAATCCTGAAACCTAAAAGTAATTTTAAATGTTTGAGGTTAACCATTTTTAGGTCTAAATGTGGATTACAAGGAATTAGCTGCATTGCAGTGTAAGAATTAGCAGCCACTCGCATAAAAGATAGCTCTTTGTTGATTTTCCATATGTTGGGTTAACTTTCATTTATTTATTCAGTACACATAACTCTGGAGAACTCAAAAATAAAGATAAAGGAAAACTTCTGTGGTTGTAAATTGGAGAGAAACCACTTCTGGAGCAAGCGCAACTGCAGCTAACAAAAAGTACGCTTTTCCGCTTGAATAAAATCCATCAAAAACCACTTTCATCTTGATTATTCAAGGAATAAACTATCATTTCATCACGCCTAAGATCATGGAGGCTTCAACCTCTCCGATTGACATTACACACCGTTTTCATAGTGGACATTTTCTCAAAATCTGAAATATTAGTCAGAGACCTCTTTCCGGTTCTTTTTGGTCTTAAAAACGTTTCAGCCCCATCAAACCACATTTGGGTGGGGGAGGGGGTAAACGTATTCTTTTTAAACCCGATTTTTGAGAATTTTTTGGAACCAGGCGTGTGGGATAACATTTTACACTAAAATTTGGACGATGAATCCATTGAGATGGGACCGGAACAGATTGGTGCCCATTGGATGTGGGTATAGGTCAAAATTGGATTCTACCTATTTCGAACGTGAGTTTTGAAGATTTTTGGGTACCTAGACGCGTGGGGTAACATTTTCCGCGAAATTTTTGACAACCCAGCTTTCTTTGCTTGCCCTATTATCTTCCTCTAAGGAATAACCAACCATAATGGAAGTATTCACAGCGTTTTTCGAAAAGAATCTGCTTAAATATGAACTGTTTCCCATGTTCTTTCCTTGAAGATGCAGCTACGTCATCAGCAAAGGCCCAATTTACCTCCTATTTCATGTGAAAATAGGTAATTACCTATGAATTAATTCATTTTTACTATAAATAATAGAGGTCCAAGTATTGAACCTTGAGGCAGCTCTGTGTTTTGCAATTGTACATATTGCCTTCTGTTCGTTAGATATGAGGAAAACCAATTGTTCGTTACTTTTGGTTGGTTATTACAAAATGTCAATCTCTCCAAATCAACGCAAAAAAAAAAAAAAAAAAAAAAAATTCTGGGCGTTTTAAGGTGTCTAGATCACAATTCACCGTCTGCCGTACACCGTCCACCGTCCACGCTGATTTTGGTAGTAGACATTTTTCTAAAAATCTGAAATTTTGGTCAGGGGGTCGTTTCCAGCTCTAGTTGGTCCTCGAAACTTTTCCAAATTTGGGGGGAGCAGGGGTCAGAATTTGTTTTTCGAAAAATGGATTTTCGAGATTTTCCACGATCTAGGCGTGTGCGGTATCGTTTTCCACTAATTTTTGGACGATGAATCGATTGGAACGAGACTCCATGCTCCTGATCTGAGGAATAACCAACCCCTGTATAAGAATTTGCTCCGTTTTCATTTGTATGAAGCTCGAGTTTCAGTATAAGCCGTGTAGTTTCAATAGAGTCGAACGCTACTGTTAGATCTGTGATAATGCCCATTGTTTTCCACCCTTCAAAAAGAAAAGAAAATCTCTATAAAACGTATAATAATCAATTATTATAATATGTTTACTGAAGAGCACGGATGACTATGACTATTCAGTTTAGCACGACAAAAGTTGGGATTTAAAGCTATAAAAACCGATGCGCAGGTTGGGAAATTCATTGTAGTTTATGACCTAACCAAACCAGTGAATCTCAAGTCATCCTCATTCTACTCTGAGGTAATTTCCAACGGAAGGTCACACGTCTTTAGGTGAACACAATTCTAGGAAATCCCGGTGAAGTCTGGGATAATTTTTTTTGTGGAGTTTCTAGCACCAAAAATTGCGTTTGAAGAGTGGTCCTGAATTTTATTTTATTTATTTATTTATTATTTATTTATTTTTTTTTTTTAGATAAAACCGTTTTAATTCAAATCGGTCGCATCTCAGTCACTTAAATCGTCTGGAGCCTCCTCAACTTTGATCTCAGACCTCGTTGATTGAATGGGTATTACCCATCTAGAAAGACTCCGCTAAAAAAGTCAATGAAAAAAGAAATCTGCGTGACTTGACAGTTTTTTTTTCTCTTTTAAGAAGAGAAGGGGAAAACGTGACAGAAGGTGAAGGACAGGTTGTCGGTTAAGGCGTTGAGCTCGTCATTTTCGTGGTGACAATTTACTGTGACTCATTGTGTTCGACGGTAATATTGTATAAATCCAGCCGTCTATTAATTGCCCCAGAAATTCCAAAAGAAGATGTAGGTTCTATTAAGAAATAACACATCCCAAAATACACTTTCCTTCGGCATACGGACGACAGAAAATAAACCTACGACCTTATAAGCAGTAAGAAACATTTGTTTTGACATTATATCTACCTAAGTGCTGTGATGAAAACGGTAGAGCTCCACACTGTGTACACGGTCGTGTTCAGTAGGGCGACCCCGATCTTAAGACTAAAAACAGATTGAGAAGGACGTAGCGAACGTGATTATGTCCTAGATGAGGCCTGTTTGTCTGAACACCCGCCTAATGAAAGTCCGCTTTAGGCCGGGGAATTCGTGAAGTGGGTTAATACCCTTCGGGATAATGTTCCAAATCGATCATGACGATTATGAATAATCTACACGGTTTAAATTCAAATTTGAAGAGTTGCATTTGTAGACCTTGAATTGGGCTGTTAGGACGAGGTTGGACTGATTTTGTTGAGTTCATTTGGCAAGTTCTTCTGGCTAAGAAATATTAGGAGGGCAGAAAGCTGCTAGAAAGGCGACGGGGGATAAAACCTTGAGCTCGAGCTAGATCGACAGTCTGCAGTTTGCCGATGAAAGTGTTACACGGCGAGCAAGGAAGCGGCTGGCGAATACACACGATTCTCTCGGGGTTCTTAGCCGCTAGAAGTTCTCGATAAAAATACTATTCGATATTGGGGGCTATTTTGATTAAATTTATTAGCCCAGAGGAAAAGAGGAGGTTCTGAAACATCAGACATGAGAATACATTTGTGGCGATTACATTTAACTGAAGCTTTTTGGTTTGAATTTCTACGAATGATAACGAATACGGACATTAGGAACATATCTCTAAAACACAAATTGTCAAATGTTCAGTTAGATTCAGTGCTTCCTCTCCTTGAATTCGATTCCCCACATAGAATCGTAATTTTTCCCATTTTTCTCCTCAAATGGAACCGACAATTCCCCACCGTTTCCCCACTCCACAGAAAGCCATTTTAACCCCCACCAGCACAGGATGACCCAGAAGGAACAGTAAACAACAAATTAGTAAACAATTTAACAAAGATATTATAATTAGCTACACCTTAAAAAAAAAAAAAAAAAAAAAAAAAAAAAAAAAAAAAAAAAAAAAAAAAGAAAAAAAAAAAAAAAAAAAAAAAACGTGGTAGGTAATGAAAGGAAGGGCATATTTAAAACGCTGCAAAGTCTCTCACAGCAGTTGGTTATTCCTTGAACCAGGCGCATGGAGACTCATTCCAATCAATTAAGCGTCCAAAATTTAGTGGAAAATGATACCCCACATGCCTAGGTACTACAATATCAAAAATCCACATTCAAAATGGGTAGATAGATACCCATTTTGGCCCATAACCTCTTTCTGTGGGCGCCAATCGTTGTGGGACCCACTTCATTGGATTCAGCGTCCAAAATTTTGCCAATAATGATATTCCACTATTCGAAATAATCATAAATTATAAAAAATAATCAAAAATCTAGGTAATAAGTTCCTTTCCCTTCGTTTCCACGAAATTCCCGTACATTCTAATCCTCCTGCCAGATGTCAGCATATTTCCCCTAATCAACCCAAAAACACCGTTACCCCACCAACCCGCCATTCTGCCGCCCTTACAGATAACCTTGACTACCTGACTAATTGTATTTATGTTATTTAATAAAATGTATCTGTCCTGAAGAAGAGTGGGCTTTTAGCCCGATGCAGGGCAGATCAATAAATAAATAAATAAATCCTTACCACTGTTATTTTAACCTCTCCCTGACATGATTTCTGTCCAGACGAAATTTCTGCTAGGGGACTTGTGCAACTAATAAACTTGTGAAGAGTGCTACCTTTAACTAATCAACTTGTGAAGAGTGCTACCTTTGACTAATGAACTTGTAAAGAGTGCTACCTTTAACTAATCAACTTGTGAAGAGTGGTACCTTTAACTAATCAACTTGTGAAGAGTGCTACCTTTGACTAATCAACTTGTGAAGAGTACTACCATTAACTAATCAACTTGTGAAGAGTGCTACATTTAACTAATCAACTTGTGAAGAGTGCTACCTTTAAATAATCAACTTGTGAAGAGTGCTACCTTTAACGAATCAACTTGTGAGGAGTGCTACCTTTGACTAATCAACTTTTGAAGAGTGTAACAGTTCTACAGATTTTGTGTATTGTGGCCCTGATTTGGACTTGACACCTAAGGAGTTGTTGAATATAGCGTTTCCAAAATAAATGTATTCAATTCATTTCTTTAGGATATTATCCTGGCTATCAAACAGACCCCAAGCAAGATATACGAGGATTTCCCCTCATTGTCCCTTTTTCCTGTTTCCTCTTGAAGTGGAAGCATTGGTTAGACTAAGAGAAACAAATTAGTATTTTTAATTACTATTGAAGAGCACATTTAATCTATTCATTTTCACTTCTTGAAAATTTTGTCAACAGGTGTATCAACATTTTACCGACAACGTAACGGTTTTCACTCAACCTGAAAACGGTAATTTCAATTTCTTCAAAATCGATCAATACAACGGTTCACCGAGGATGAACAAGTACGAAAACGCAACCTGCGATTCGATCCAAGGTTCGACTGAAGGCGTTCATTATCACCAGTTCGTCAAAAGGACCGACACTGTCGTTTATTGGAGGAAAACCATTTGCAGAGCGATGCCTCTGTACTACTCGAGTGCGTATACTTTTGTGTGTTCGAATCTTATTGGCCGTAATAGATACTTCTCATGATAATATGAGTCTTGGGAAGTCCTGAGAAACTCACATGCTTTAGCACACGCAACGACTCAACTGCTTACCGGGAGGGGGGCTACAACATGGCAATTTATCCTTAGAAGGAAAATGTGAGGAATGTAATATGCTATTTAATTATTAAGTTAAATTAGTAATGCAATAGATAATTACAATTTCTGCGGAATCCCATATTAACAGAGGGATAACAGAAATTTGCCATTGATAAGAGGTTTTAAAAAAATCGGTTTTAGGCGTCAGATGAAAAGAAGGATAGCTCTGTATAAACAAAATTTTCATTTTTAAGAATGATTCTCGTCAAGGTTCCTTGAATTGAAACTTTATTTCTAGTGGATATGAAGCATTGGAACGATATCCTTTATGATAGCCGTCGTAGGTAATTATATTTGAGATAAGGCTCATAAAAGTTACACCAGGTACAATTCACATACCATTCAAACTCTAACTTCAAATTTCATTCTCCAACGTCAAAAAAGTTTATATTTCGATTTTCCGTTGCTTGTAAGTTGTAAATATTTGTATTTGTATTGTCGTGATGGGTGTCTCAATTTTTTAAGAGGGAGACTGCATTTGATGAGCTATTTCTCATTTTGAATGCCCAAATTTCAATTATATTTATTATTTTCGGGCTATTTAGGCAGAGTTTAAATTCACCGGTTCTTCTATCACAAAATATTACAAATAATAATAAAATGATGAAATAAAAAATAATGAATTCTTCTTGTTCGATCAGGAGACGTTGAACTCAGAGGGATGACGGCCTTCATGTTCGAGCTGCCCAACAACACGTACGACCGGCCCGAAAACCCTGAAGACGAATGCTACAGAGATCCCAACTATCCGGTTCTTCCTGCAGGCCTGACAGATGTGTCACCGTGTTATTTCAGTGAGTGATTGTCGTGTGTGTTCGTCAAAGTAGCCAAGCTGAAAGAATCCATAGCTAAATGCGTAGCGTTACTGCATGTTTTAAGCGCCGCTTTTATGGGAAAGTTGATTGGTTTTGGTTGGTTATGCCTTGAATAATCAATCTATGTTTTCCAAAAAAAATTTTTTTTTTTTGACGTTTCAAGGTGTTTAGACTAAAATGAGCAAATGTCCGTCCGCCGTCTACACCGAAATTATTTCGGTAGCAGAAAATTTTCTAAAAATCTTAAATTTTGGTCGGGGACCCGTTTCCGGCTCCAGTCCTCGAAACTGTTCAACCCGATCGGACCAAATTTGGGTGGGGTAGTAGTCAAAATGTGTTTTTTGAAAAATTGATTTTCGAGATTTTGGGCGATCTAGGCGAGTGGGGTATCATTTTCCACTAAATTTTGGACGCTGAATCCAATTAAGAGGGTCCCAGAACGATTGGCACCCACCGGAAGAAGTTGTGGGTCAAAATGGGTATGTATCTACCCATTTTGTATAAATGTGTTTTCAAGATTTTTGGTAACTAGGCGTGTGGGGTATCATTTTCCACTAAATTTTGGGCCCTGAATCGATCGGAATGGGTCCGGGACCCACCATACCCACTGTTGTCTCCATTTTCCCCATGTTGAAGAAATGAGTCTCTATGCGCCTAGTCCGAGGAATAACCAATCCGTGTGTAAGAATTCGCAGCGTTTTTTTTTTTTTTCTTTTTCAGTTTACAATATGTGTTGTCTTGTTTGAAGTGGATAATGGGTATGGGTAAACTTAGTAGGAGACTTAAGATATGCAGAGGAGGGGGGGTTGCACTACCCTCGATTATAGAACCACACTACGCTCCTGTGCGTTCTTAAGACTCAACAACGAACACTAGAATTCGTTGATTGAGCTGGGCCAACCTCCACAGTCCAGAAATCAAGACGTCAGTGTTGTTGCTGTTGAGTTCAGTATTTTTGTTCACTCCATTGCTTCTCTGTGGCAATTCTACCGCTTGTGAAGTGCGATAACTCCTAATAATCCTTGAAAAAACATTGATGAAAAGGATGCAAACTGTACATTGTTGTGCAAATGGTTTTTTGTAATATCGGTATTTTCTCTTAATAATATTGGTATGTTGATATTTGCATTCGATATTCAGAAAAGTATCGATATTTAGCTACATTGCTACGTCCCTATGCGTCCCCTGACTTTATGATTTAACCGTGATAAGTACTAAACATTATTCGACGTTCTGCTCCTAAGCTAGCAGATTATAACCTAACGTGACAAGGTTATTTTTCTTCTTACAGATATGCCGATTTCTTCATCGTTTCCACATCTGATGCACGCGAGCGAAGCTGCCACACGACACCTGGAAGGGCTCAGCCCCGATCACGTAAAACACGGATCTGCAGCTTGCGTCGAACCAGTAAGTTTTATTTTATACTTTATAATGGAGTAGAAATAAAAAATAAAAATAAATAAAAATCGGTGAAAAATGTTAGTGCAGGAATAAAAAATTTGTGGTGATTTAGAATTTCTTACTAGTTTCAAAATGAATTATCATAAGTCAAATCTCTTACGGAAGACAGGACTAGTCTCAAAGCCATTATACCCAACCCTAGCCGTTGCATCAGTTAAGTTCCTGAATGGGATTACCGTCCTCCAACCTATCAATATTCCCCGGTGTAACGGGGCGGCAAATTTCAAGCGCCCCGCCAAGAAACCTCGGCGGCGGGGGACGGAACGACCCCTCTCCCCTCCAAACGCCTAACTCCAGCTGGGCGGAAGGCGTGCCCTCTTTGGATTGGGTAGGCGATGGGCGGCGCAAGACACCCAGGGAGGAGTAGAAGGGGAAGGCGACGTGACGAGCGGACGGAGAGAACGAGCAATCCCCAGTCGTATCCGAACTCACGAGAAGGAAGGTAGAAATCTCTGTTCGCGGAACGGAGTGAAGTGAACCGGGACATCGAAGTAAAGTGAACCGGGACATCGAAGTAAAGTGAACCGGGACATCGAAGTGACCCGGAACATCGAGGCGAAGTGAACCGGGACATCCAAGCGAAGTGAACCGGAACATCCAAGTGAACCGGGACATCGAAGTGAACCGGAACGTCCAAGTGACCCGGAACATCGAAGTGAACCGGGACATCCAAGTGACCCGGAACATCGAAGTGAACCGGAACATCCAAGTGACCCGGAACATCGAAGTGAACCGGAACATCCAAGTGACCCGGAACATCGAAGTGAACCGGAACATCCAAGTGACCCGGAACATCGAAGTGAACCGGGACATCCAAGTGACCCGGAACATCGAAGTGAACCGGAACATCCAAGTGAACCGGAACATCGAAGCGAAGTGAACCGGAACATCGAGGCGAAGTGAACCGGGACATCGAAGTGAAGTGAAAGTGACCTGAAGGAACGATTATATCGTGGTTCCTTCAGGGTGAGAACTCGGGAATTGGGAGATCAGCCAATTCCTATCCCGTAACAGTGGACCCCTATTACGAACTGAAAATTCCCCCGTCGGACCCGAGTGTTGATTCGTTCGCGCCCGACCGACGGCCAATAGTCTGGGTTTTCCACGCACCGCCAGTCGTCGGACCTCCGTTGGAAAGAGCCTCGCCTCCTCCGACCTGGACGGCGTTCCCCTGACCGAAGCCGAGCAGCGAAGAACACATCACCCTGTTGTCTCCATCCAAAGGCGTTGGTGCACGTAAGTGGCGAAATAATTCTGTCTCGTACCCTAGCAACGCGAAAAGTCGACTCCTTAAATCTGGCCCAAGCCCTGACGTTTAGTCATTAGAAAGCTGATCGTAGAAATTGTAACTTGTAACCGTAGTATTGAGTATTTTGTCTGTTGTAGAAAAGCAAAGGGAGTTAGGGGAGAACATTAGCAAAACAACTGTATTTTTCCGTTATTCTAAATCAAACACTCCTGAGCCTTCAGCTACCACGTAAATTCATTGGCCTTCAGCCCTTCACAGTCTACCTACTCACTAATTAAATTAAGCCATAGTCAGTATCCTTCTCGGCCGAGACATTCCATATTTTATATTTCGAACAACTTGCGTATTATAAATCAATATTGAACTCTTGCCTTTCACTTACGAAACCCCATTCCTCAGAGCTTAGTCAGTTCAGGTGTACTTGGAGTCTATGACCGACCGTCTCCGACATTCCGAACGGTAAGTGAAAGTCTTTAGTCTCCCACTAATTTATTCGCCTAGGTCTATTTCTGGATCCCTAGCCCGTTAGGCGAAACGGCGGGTCACATCTTTTGGTGGCAGAGGTGGGATATTTCAGAAATCTCGATTTCTGTCGTATCCACAACAAGTGATCTTGACCAGGCGAATATTGGTGAGAGAAAGCTCTGAAGGAATTGGGTCGCGTTTTATAATCTCGAAATTTAAATTGTGCTAGTTATAGATTCTGAAATTTAAAACTGTAAGAAACAAACAAATCGGCCCGAGTGTGAGGAAGCGAGTGAGGAGTCAATTAACTTCAAATCCGTATCATTTTTCTTTCTTTCCATAAATCAAAATTTAACTACTGGCTCAGTATCTAGTAGCATCACTCTCGCTGTAGCCAACTGTTCCGACGAGCCTTCAGCTCCAATTGACATCCCGATTCCGGACCCGTCATAGCTCTTAACAACTGGGAAGTCCTTTCTCGATTCGTGGGGAAATTATCGGTCCTTGGTGCGCAAGAAAGTGATCTATCAGTTCGGTAATTTTTTTTTATTTAGTTCTTTTGTGCAACAAGTGAGTTCGCGACCATGCAACGAAACAGCAGCCCATCAGTCGAGGGCGAAGCCATGATGAACGCCGTGACGGAAGCGATGAATAAACTGGGCGCCTTCTTCCGCGAGCCTGCGGCCTCCGGCATTCCGCGGTCGTTGTTTATGGAAGTCGACCCATGGAACCCTGATGAGCCGGATGCTATCACGGCATCCGTGTTCTTCCAGGAAGTGGAGCAAGCAACCCAAGAGCTTGACGAGCACAAGAGACTGCGATTCCTTCGCACCCGCCTAAAAGGTGGAGCCAAGCGATTCCTCCAGGATGGTCTTGGCGAAACCCCATACACGACCGTGAAGAAGGCCATACTGGCATGGTATGGCGAGGAAAGTCCCGAGAAGGCGACCATACGACTCTGGACAGCCCAGAGAGACCCCGACGAGTCCATCCGACGGTTCGCAGAACGACTTCTGGCCACGGCACGATCGGCTGTCCGAACTGAACCCAACCTGAACGAGGCCCAACGTCGGGAGTGGACAAGACGAAAGGCACTCAGCGCTTTTGTCCGCGGGCAACCGAAAGAACTCCATCTCTACTTGCAGGGTAACCCTCCGGACACCTTGGAGGATGCAGTGGAGCGGGCTGAGGGATGGGAGGACGTAATGAGAGCAAAGCAGGACTACGATGCTCGATGGGACATAGCCGCTGTCAGCGGATCAAGACCTTCGGAGCCCAAGAAATGCTACTCTTGCGGAGAACCAGGGCATTTTGCAGCAAACTGCCTGCAAAAACCCAGAAGCCCGCTCCGCTACCCAAACAAACCGGCCACGTTCGGCGATCACCAGTTGATACCGGTGCCGACGAAGTTACCACCGACCGTCCCAGTGCTGCCCTGTATGTACTGTGGTGATATGTCCCACTTTCCAGTGAGTTGCCCCCACGGACTCTACGCGGCCTTGTTCTGCAATTTCTGTGGATCCCGTGACCATCTGGAGGCGGATTGCCTGAAGAAGAAGAAGACCCTGCCCATCTCGAATCCGCGAATGCACCAGGTCAGAAACATCAGTACGACCCATGAAACCCAAGCCAGTCTAACAACAACTAACGAGGACGAACCAATCGTCGACGTCCGCGGAGACGAGCTGGTGACCTACCAGACCGCGGTGAATGGTGTCATGATGCCCATGATACTGATCACCGCCGGCTTGGGGAAGGAGTCCCGGCGAATGGTCGTAGACACTGGTGCTGCAGTGTCTGTCCTATCAAGACCGGTGCCTGGCATTGACATCCGCCCAACAACGTTGGAGCTGTGGGGTGCCGACGGACAACCACTGCCCGTGCTGGGGATCCAGGAGGTACGTACCACCATCGGTCTGGTTACGATTACGCACGCATTCTATGTCTTCCGACGACCTGACTCCGGCTTGGATCTGATCGGACTGGACCTCCTGAGGAAATTACCCCTTGGCATACGCCCGGATATCGGCGTAGTGGAGATGAAGGAACCCACCACTGGGAAGATGATCTCCATCGGCGTGGTCGCCACTGACCCGGACCTCCTCAGGCACATCCGTCAACTGAAGGGCGACGGGATGGCGCGAAAAGCCCAGAAAACCGCTCAAGCCACGAAACCCGACACCGACAACAACTACCAGGGCGGGCCAACAGTCGCTTCAACATCTGCCAAAGCCTCCGAACCTAGCGTCGACAACAACCACCAAGGCCAACTGACCACCGAACCAACACCACCCAGAAAGCAGCCGGTGGTACACCCTCCGATGTCCGATGTAGCAGAGTTCCCAATTGAGATCCGGGACAATCCCCCTTCAACCTCTGAATTGAAGCACCAGGTGCATCAGCATCTGACTCATCTGGCAGGACCCGACTACCAATTGGTCAAAGACGGCCTGAGCCGTGTTCCTGTTGGCGCCATCACATTAAGTTTGCCAAAGGAACTTCTGATGGCAGCCCAATCCTTGGACCCCTGGATCTCCACCCTGACTGCTGACCCAGAGAAGCATCGACTAAAGAAGGAGGAAGAAGTCTGGAGGAAGGAGGTCGATGTGGATGGCCAGCGGATCACGGTGCCACTGATCCCATCCACCATGCGGCGCTGGTTCCTGACCAATTGTCATCAACATCAGCGGGCCGGGCACCCTGGCATAGAAACAACCACTCGTGTCGCAAGGCGGTACGGGTACTGGAAGAAGATGGTACGTGACGTCCGAGAGTTCGTCCAGAAATGCCAGGAGTGCCAGGAGAGGAACACTCCCCCAAATTTGACACCACCAATCCAGAAACCCGATGTCAATTACGAGGTCCAGGATGTCCTAGGGAAGACCACGCGTTACCACCTCAGCAGGCTCAAGCCAGCGTTTCTCAACAGCGTGCCAGACGACGCCGTCACCCCCGACGTAGCGGAGGAGTCGCGCCCACCCGAGAGCCCTGCCCCTCCACCTAGCGAGGATAGTGAAGGGACGTGGTTGTCAGACCCTCTGGAATGGCCGGAACCAGTAAGGACCGAAGAAGATCCTGAACCTGGGGCCCAGGGCCCTGGAAGATCCTCCAGCCGAATCCCGATTCCAATTAGGACGGCGTCCAGTCCATACGGGCTAAGACCAAGGCGCAAAACGATCGACTACGCGCAGCTCCACGCGGGAAAGATATCAACACCTCGAACGGGATGAAGCAATTAAAAAAAAAAAAAAAAAAAAAAAAAAAAAAAAAAAAAAAAAAAAAAAAAAAAAAAAAAAAAAAAAAAAAAAATAATAATTTTTCAAGTTTTGGGGTATACTCGTAATTTGTGAAGTAGAATAGGGAATGTCTTACCTGTAGAGTAAAATGCACGACACCAGTACTTGCCTTGTTTGATTAATGACCGTACCTCATGGGTCGGGACAGGACTGCCTTGCCACTCCCCTCCTTTCCTTTGTTTTCCCTTGTAATGGTAGCTAAAATCTAGGATTGTTGTTCAGCGTCTGGCTCTGTGCAGAGAGGGAGGTTGTCTGCATGATACATGAGCCATTGACTGACGTACAACGGGTGAGTCGGAGCGTGAGAGGAGACTAACAGAAAGGCCGGTTTGTCTGTTTCAGGGTATAGTGGGAAAATAGGAGATCAGCAAACGACACCAGAAGACTATGGCGCTACCTCGACCGCGGGTACCATCGTCGGTGAGCAGCACAGACTTGGAGCCCGGAAGTACGGAGTGGCTGGCCGTCACCTCCACGGTCATCATGGGGCTGGGCAAGCTGGTCGCGTCCTGCGACAGGATGCCAACACAGAGGCGGATTCTGCTGCGCTGCCTAGACGAGCTTGGGGAAAGCTTGAACGTTGGCGACTCGGGGGTGGACATGAGATCAAGATCGAGTGGTGGGTCGGTGGAGGTCGAGTCCCTGCGTTGCCGAGTGATCATGATGGAACAACGGCTGCAAGCCATGACCCACCTCAACGACTCATTCGGGTCGAGCACGCACCGCGCCACCCCTCGAGGATCGTCGACACCACGACCTGACAGCAACGTGGACGGCTACCCCGCCCCTGCATTCACGGCGCCCGCCGCGGCCGAGCCGAGTATTGCCGACTCGTCGACTTCGTCCTCGGACTCCTCGTCATCTGAAGAAACCGCACGGGAATCAGACACCACCCCAGGGCAACCGCGTTCCGGCTCCTCCCGGGCCTCCACCCCTCGGCCGGTGAGGGTCGTCCTAGCTGATGGGAATGCTGGCGCTAGTTCACCCGTGGCCCCTGCCGACCCATCCAACATACCACCTTGGGACATCCGCGCCAGCGTACCCTCGACGAATGGGAGCGTCCTGTGCTGTATTTGCACGAAGCGACAACACCCGCCGACAACCTACCGCTGCGGCGGCTGCAAAGTGATGTGGAATCGGCTGGTGAGGAAGTGCCGGAACCTACAACCCACGGATCCCGCCTACCCGAAGCCCTGCTCCATCGCCGAACACCAGACGGACCGCCCACCAACCTGTGCCGCTTGCAGACGCTGGCGGTACGAGCAAGCGTGGATAGCAGCAAAACGACCTGACGCCATGCCCATCGCACCAGTCACCCCCACCGGAAGGAAAATTGCCGAGGTAAACCTCGGCCTCCGAAGATCGGAGGGGTGTAACGGGGCGGCAAATTTCAAGCGCCCCGCCAAGAAACCTCGGCGGCGGGGGACGGAACGACCCCTCTCCCCTCCAAACGCCTAACTCCAGCTGGGCGGAAGGCGTGCCCTCTTTGGATTGGGTAGGCGATGGGCGGCGCAAGACACCCAGGGAGGAGTAGAAGGGGAAGGCGACGTGACGAGCGGACGGAGAGAACGAGCAATCCCCAGTCGTATCCGAACTCACGAGAAGGAAGGTAGAAATCTCTGTTCGCGGAACGGAGTGAAGTGACCCGGGACATCGAAGTAAAGTGAACCGGGACATCGAAGTAAAGTGAACCGGGACATCGAAGTGACCCGGAACATCGAAGCGAAGTGAACCGGGACATCCAAGCGAAGTGAACCGGAACATCCAAGTGAACCGGGACATCGAAGTGAACCGGAACGTCCAAGTGACCCGGAACATCGAAGTGAACCGGGACATCCAAGTGACCCGGAACATCGAAGTGAACCGGAACATCCAAGTGACCCGGAACATCGAAGTGAACCGGAACATCCAAGTGACCCGGAACATCGAAGTGAACCGGAACATCCAAGTGACCCGGAACATCGAAGTGAACCGGGACATCCAAGTGACCCGGAACATCGAAGTGAACCGGAACATCCAAGTGAACCGGAACATCGAAGCGAAGTGAACCGGAACATCGAGGCGAAGTGAACCGGGACATCGAAGTGAAGTGAAAGTGACCTGAAGGAACGATTATATCGTGGTTCCTTCAGGGTGAGAACTCGGGAATTGGGAGATCAGCCAATTCCTATCCCGTAACAGTGGACCCCTATTACGAACTGAAAATTCCCCGTCGGACCCGAGTGTTGATTCGTTCGCGCCCGACCGACGGCCAATAGTCTGGGTTTTCCACGCACCGCCAGTCGTCGGACCTCCGTTGGAAAGAGCCTCGCCTCCTCCGACCTGGACGGCGTTCCCCTGACCGAAGCCGAGCAGCGAAGAACACATCACCCTGTTGTCTCCATCCAAAGGCGTTGGTGCACGTAAGTGGCGAAATAATTCTGTCTCGTACCCTAGCAACGCAAAAGTCGACTCCTTAAATCTGGCCCAAGCCCTGACGTTTAGTCATTAGAAAGCTGATCGTAGAAATTGTAACTTGTAACCGTAGTATTGAGTATTTTGTCTGTTGTAGAAAAGCAAAGGGAGTTAGGGGAGAACATTAGCAAAACAACTGTATTTTTCCGTTATTCTAAATCAAACACTCCTGAGCCTTCAGCTACCACGTAAATTCATTGGCCTTCAGCCCTTCACAGTCTACCTACTCACTAATTAAATTAAGCCATAGTCAGTATCCTTCTCGGCCGAGACATTCCATATTTTATATTTCGAACAACTGCGTATTATAAATCAATATTGAACTCTTGCCTTTCACTTACGAAACCCCATTCCTCAGAGCTTAGTCAGTTCAGGTGTACTTGGAGTCTATGACCGACCGTCTCCGACATTCCGAACGGTAAGTGAAAGTCTTTAGTCTCCCACTAATTTATTCGCCTAGGTCTATTTCTGGATCCCTAGCCCGTTAGGCGAAACGGCGGGTTACACCGGGTTGAAACCATCCTACTTAACCGATCCCGTTGTATGCAAATGCGATGTTATAACATAACCAATCTTCCCTGACTAGAAAACTGTCTCCCCTTTTTCGATTACCCAAACTGTTAAGAAGTTGCGTATCAATCGGCTGTTAAGGGTCGACGGACGACGATAATGGAACCGATTAGTGTTGACGATCAAAATGATCGAGTTGCGATTATTTGACTTTTCAAAATGACTTAGATCTGACCTCGCGCTGGCAGGCCATCTGGAAAGTTTTCGCAACGAATGTGATAAGTTTTGCGGAAGTCGAATGAGTTGAATGATCTGAAGGATTGAGGCCGACTAACTAAAGTTAGATGTTGATCTAGCTCGAGAACCGAGGAACTGAGTTCAAGAAGAGTGGTTTATTAAAAGAGAAATTACATGCTGTACAGAGACACTTTTGCAATTCAAGTGCCATGAACACAACAAACATGTCGCCGATAGAAAACTGCAGTAACTGAAGGTCGTGAACTCCTCAGCGGGTATTCCCCACTCATTCTGAAGGGTGTTTTCCATTAATGAATCCGTTGGGACGGGTTTTTGCAACTACTAACCTACTTTCGCTTTCGGAATGTTCGTGGTTTTCCAGAGCTCAAAAACGGAAGAGAAAAAAAAAAAAAAAACTGCAAATTTTTACACACGGGTTGGTTATTCCTCGAATGGGGGGAACAGTGGGTGTGGCGGGACCCAGACCCATTTCAATTCATTCAGGGTCCAAAATTTAGTGGAATATGATACCCCACACGCCTAGGCACCAGAAATCTTGACACATACAAAATGGGTGGATACATACCCATTTTGACCCATAACTTCTTCCAGTGGGTGCCAATCGTTCTGGGACCCATTTCATTGGATTCAGCGTTCAAAATTTAGTGGAAAATGACACCCTACTCGCCTAGATTGCCCAAAATCTCGAAAATCCATTTTTCAAAAAACACATTTTGACCCCCCCCCCCCCCAAATTTTGTCCGATCGGGCTGAAAAGTTTCGAGGACCCGTCTCGGCCGGGAACAGACCCCTGACCCAAATTTCAGATTTTTAGAAAATTTTCTAATACCAAAAACGGCGCGGACGATGGACGGCGTACGGCGTACGGACGGACATCGACCTTCTGGTTGGTTATTCCTAGAATAATCAACCTATGTTTTCATGATAATGGTCAACCTCTCCGATTCGGCTCAAATTTTTTTTCCGGACGTTTCATGATGTCTGTATCAAAAAAGGTCGATGTCCGTCCGTCTAAGAATCTGAAATTTGGGTCAGGGGTCTGTTCCCAACCGAGACGGGTCCTCAAAACTTTTCAGCCTGATCAGACCAAATTTGGGGGGGGGGGGGTCAAAATGTGTTTTTTGAAAAATGGATTTTCGGGATTTCTGCTACCTAGGCGTGTGGGGTATAGTTTTCCACTAAATTTTGGACGCTGAATCCAATTAAATGGGTCCCAGAACGATTGGCAACCACCGGAAGAAGTTATGGGTCAAAATGAGTATGTATCCACCCATTTTGTATGTGTCAGGATTTCTGGTGCCTAGGCGTGTGGGGTATCATATTCCACTAAATTTTGGACCCTGAATCGATTGGAATGGGTCTGGGACCCGCCACACCCACTGTTTCCCCCATTCGAGGAATAACCAACCCGTGTGTAAGAATTTGCAGATTTTTTGATACATGATCTGATGTTGACACGTTCGTTAGAAGGCATTTACTTTCGGGAAAAATACACAAAAACAATTCTAACCGAAAAAATAAATTTAAGGCAGTGAATGAAACATTATTTTGTAAAACTACGTAATAACAATTCCTAAAATGGAAAATGTTCGAATTTTTTTTCTCCAACAGGACGAACGAGCCCCTTCTTCCAAACGTCCTCGTCCTCTCGTATTTATTCAAGTTTTTTATTCCTTATAGAACACCGGCATTCCACTCCAGGCGTGGGCAAGGAGCCAAAGCAACCTCTACATGCACGATATGAGCGGCTTTCCGAGGTTGAAAAGGTTGGGGAATATGCCGCTTCCAATGTTTTGGCTCGAATACGTAAGTACGAATGCGATTCGTGACGAGTTTGGCCGTGGATTTTGTTTCTTAATACTATTATATGGCTCCTAAATGGACAATGAAGGAGTACACGAAAGGATAGCCGAATATTTAAGTGTACAGAAGCAAATACGTTTCCCCCGAGCACAAGCGTTCCTTGCTTATAGGGGAGAGTAACACGTTATTTGTACGTGTTTTTTTATACTTTGTTTTTAAATAAAATGCATAAAAAACCTACTTATATTGCTTTTTGACAGTTGCCGTTTTAATGGTTATCCTATTTTTTCAATTTTAATTTCAATATTATTTTTTGTTTGGCTCTACACCCTAAATATAGAGCGATCGAGACAAAAGGAATAATAAAACTAGGATTGCTCATTTTAACAATTATTTTTCCCAATTTACTTTTATAACCAGAAGTTTTGTAGGTAATACATTTTTCACAATTTTTTTTAAACTTGATTCAATTTTATGAAATTTGATACATTTAATTATTTTCATTTTGTAGAAGCAGTTTGGACTTCCGGGCTACATCTACTACACCCTCTACACGGTAATCAAAATCATCAAGCCTCTTCAATTCAACTTCAGCATTTTAATGATCGCCGTCGGAACGATTATATACTTGGCCGCTTTCAGAAGAATATGGGCCAGACATTTCGGTCCTCCCACCAAACCGATTTACTCGTCCGTTTACAGACATCAACCACAGTCTGATTTACAATTTAGTTGATGTTTGACCGTTCAAATAGGGGGAAACAAATTGTTGGATTTTTTACGATGTTTTTCCATGTATTAGTGAAGACGATTGGAAGTGGAAGACAACGTTCCGATCCCAGGTTAATACTTACTGGTAGGTATAACTTGAAACAGCCTGTGATAGCGAATTTATTATTCTAGAAGAGGTGGCTAGTCAAGGAGCAAACAAGAGAAGCTCGACTATAGATAGTCGATATTGTAGCCATTACCAACCATCAATCATCCTGCAACAAAGAAGAAATAATGAATGGAATGAAGTTTATTCTTTCAATTTGAGGGTGGGGATGATCAGGGAGTGAGGTGGTGAGCATGCCTTTAGTTGAGAGGGCATTGGTGACGGACAATGAAACCGTCATAAATGCTTTTTAGCTGCAGCCACCCAAGCACGGTTCTAGAACAAAAAGTTCCCGCAAATAGTCTATCTACGACAAAAAGTTCCCGTAAATGGTCACTCCAAGACAAAATGTTCCCAGTAATGGTCTCTCTAGGACAAAACGTTTTGGCCAAAAAGCTCCCGTAAATGGTCTCTCTAGGACAAGAAGTTCCGGCCAAAACGTTCCCCAGGTAAAAGTTCCCAAAAAAGTCTCTATGACAAACAGTTTTGGTCAAAAAGTGTCCGTAATTGGTCTTCCTAGGGCAAAAAGTTTCCATAAATAGTCATTCTAGGGCAAGAAGTTTTGACCCAAAAGCTCCAGTAAATGGTCTCTCTAGGAGAAAAAGTGTTGGCCAAAAAGATTCCCAAGCAAAAAGTTTTTGTAAATGGTCTCTCTAGGACAAAACATCTAACCTAAACGTTCCCCAGACTCAAATTTCTCAAAGAACATCTCTCTAGGTCAACAAGTTTTGGTCAAAAAGTTCCCCTGACAAAAGTTTTTGTAAATGGTCTCTCTAGGACAAAAATTCCAACCTAAACGTTCCCCAGACAAAAATTTCCCAAAAAAGTCTCTCTAGGACAAACAGTTTTGGTCAAAAAGTTTCCGTAAATGGTCTCTCTAGGACAAAACTTCCAGCCTAAACGTTCCCCAGACAAAAGTTCCCAAAAAAGTCTATCTAGGACAAACAGTTTTGGTCAAAAAGTGTCCGTAAATGGTCTTCCTAGGGCAAAAGTTTCCATAAATAGTCTCTCTAGGGCAAGAAGTTTTGACCCAAAAACTCCCGTAAATGGTCTCTCTAGGAGAAAAAGTTCCCATAAATGGTTTCTCTAGGACAAAAAGTGTTAGCCAAAAAGATTCCCGAGCAAAAAGTTTTTGTAAATGGTCTCTCTAGGACAAAACTTCCAGCCTAAACATTCCCCAGACAAAAGTTCCCCGAAAAAGTCTCTCTAGGACAAAAAGTTTTAGGCCAAAAAGCTCCCGTAAATGGTCTCTCTAGGACAAGAAGTTCCGGCCAAAACGTTCCCCAGACAAAAGTTCCCAAAAAAGTCTATCTAGGACAAACAGTTTTGGTCAAAAAGTGTCCGTAAATGGTCTTCCTAGGGCAAAAGTTTCCATAAATAGTCTCTCTAGGGCAAGAAGTTTTGACCCAAAAACTCCCGTAAATGGTCTCTCTAGGAGAAAAAGTTCCCATAAATGGTTTCTCTAGGACAAAAAGTGTTAGCCAAAAAGATTCCCAAGCAAAAAGTTTTTGTGAATGGTCTCTCTAGGACAAAACATCTAACCTAAACGTTCCCCAGACTAAAATTTCAAAAAAAAAAAAAAAAAAAAAAAAAAAAAAAAAAAAAAAAAGCCCTCTAGGACAAGAAGTTTCCCCGACAAAAGTTCCCGTAAATGGTCTCTCTAGGACAAACAGTTTTGGCCAAAACGTTCCCATAAATGGTCTCTCTTGGACAAAACTTCCTACCTAAACGTTCCCCAGACAAAAATGTCCCAAAAAAGTCTCTCTGGTACAAAAAGTTCCCCTGACAAATGTTCCCGTAAATGGTCTCTCTAGAACAAACAGTTTCGGCCAAAAAGTTCCCGTAAATGGTCTCTATATGACTAAAAGCTCCTATAAATGGTCTCTTGGACAATAAGTTTCTACAGCTTGGGCGCTGCCCAAAACGGCTTGGACCATACCCTATGATGGGAATATCCTCCTTCCTGAATTTCTGCTAGGTACCCCAATAGGATTTTGACATAGTAGCAATTACATTCACTAATTTTGTAGGCTTCCTGAACAAGGAACCCCTCAAATGTAGACATTCTAATGTTTCTCCGCAGAATTGCCAGGAACCTGACGTTCCTGAGGTGAAAAAAATTAATACCAAAGTAGTATTTTATTATTTATACATAGTATATGTTTTGTCTTGGGTAGGTATCTACCCATTTGCATGACTGGTCAGGAACTCCCATGAACGAACCTTCGAGAACATTTTGTCCTACCTATGGGAACTTCTTGTCCAGGAACTTTTTGGCCGGGTAACCCCAACTGCAGCAGTGTATCTTTCAGAGCTGGCCAGTGCGAAAATAAGGAAAGTTTATAACAATGTTAGGCCGCACAAAGATAAATTCGTAGTAGTCAAAGCAGCCCGACTCTATACTTTGAGAAAGAAATGCTTTCAAGTTGAAAACAGTCGATAACTGATTGAATTGGGCCAACGTAAGCCAACGCTTGTATAGGAACAAAATCATGAAAATGCATCGATCTCAAAGGATTATCAGACACTCGAGACATCACGTTCTATTCTGCCATTTGAGATTTTCATTATTCACAAATTATTTGATTTGCAATTTCAGCAAAGATCGCACCATATCAAATAGAGCCCTTCTGATACGGACGACTAGTCGATTGTAATTTTCTTGCGAAGTATGAGCTTTACAAAGTGTCGTGTTGTGAATGTGAACGAAAAAATCGTCGAAACAACCGGCTCATCCGTAATTTACAAGCGTGAGATGCATTTTCCGGAACGACAGACGTTCGCTGATCAAATTCAATGCCAATGAATGTGATGCAAGAGGCGGAATCGAACTTGCCTTGGAGCTCTCGACTCGTTCCCCTTGGCCTTAACGGCTAGATACAGCATAAGACCTCGTCGTTCGGCAATAAAAAATGCGTCCTGAACTAAAAAAAAAATTGGTGTACAAAAAATGGTTGAAAAGTTGTCTTTTGGGAGCCCACATTTCTGAAAAAACCAGCCAACTTGGCGAGCTGAAAGAGAAAGGGAAGTGACCTTAGAGACAAAGTTCGTTGAGTTTTGAGGCTGTTCGTTGACATACATTTGAATAACACGAGACAACTTCCTATCTTCTTGCTCGTTATGTGAGGAAGGGCGTTTTGGATCCTCTGGCGAAGATTATCATTCAAAAAACAGGCGGTAAAAGGCGGTTAGAACGAACAAATCCACTCCCCGAGTCAAATTTGGTTCTAGCAAACGTTAAATTAAGTGGATAATCTCAATTTTTTCTGGAATCTGGAATTCATTACCCAGTCCTTACTGGGCTGAGAAGTAGAAGGTAATGAAACGTGATCATGATACTGTTATTTAAAACCAAAATAAACGGCAATATAGGTCTTCTACCAATAAAAACAATTTATCGCAGAAATTAAGACTTGTATTGTCCAGGTTAGACGACAAATTGGTGGCTGTTTCTTTCTAGCAACAACACACCTCATACCTGTAAATATAAGCTGATCTGAACCCCTCGTATAAACCCTTCAGTAAGCAACTGTAAATTGTATGGGAATATTTTGAGCATTTATCGAAGTCGAATATTATTTGTACATTCAACGAACGATTTAATTTTTCTCCAATTAATCGAACATTATAATGTATCCAGGTAGATGTTTTTATAAGTAGGATCAAGTCAAAAGACTACCAAAAACTAGAAAAATTGCTCAACTAGATGTTAACGATCATTTTTCACTGTAGGACCAGTCGAAGTTTAGTTCCTGACTTGTAAATTTTACAATTGCTTTTTACTACTTCCAATTTTTGTGATTTTAGACCATAAGAGAAAATATAGGTTTAATACCGTCGTTGTACAGACACGTTGTATGTATTTAAGATTAGTACGATACAAGAACAATATATTTATTTTTGATGCGAAAACCATTAAGTTATGAAATGAAATGTATCTTAATCAATTTGTAAGAATATAAACGTTTTCATAAACATTTAAAAGAAGAAATTTGTCACGAATTTCCCAGAGGGTACCCGAGCTTCGCACGAAATTCTCGTACTTTATTACTGATAAAGTCACCTTATGACTCGAAGTCAATTAGTTCACAAAATCAATGAAATAGTCGAAATGATTCTCCGATCGAATTGCAAAGATCGTGTTATTTAGTCGACAAGGCGATCTGTAAAACACTCTTTTGATTGTTCAACGGTTTTGTTAAATTTTGTTCATTTAAATTACGCGGAGGTAGTACCTCAAAAAGTACTGAAAAAGATTAACAAATTGAGAGACTTCTGAGGGGCTTCTTACATTTGCACGGTTGAAATTAGTTTTTTGATAATTTATTCCTCTATGGCTTGTCTTACTGGATGGATCTGGCTGGCGTAAAAAAGTGTATCCAAATTCGGCTATTAAGAAAAAAAAACTTTTTTACTTTAAGCGTGCGGCAATTGGTTTGGTCTGAGACCAATTTTAATCGGCTCAGCGACCAAATTTAAACAGAAG
>JADDOF010000200.1:0-30012 GCA_019603395.1 Cyrtorhinus lividipennis | reverse complement strand
AAAAAAAAAAAAACATTAATAATAATATTGTTGTAGTCTGGGATAATGTACAACTACGTTAGCTTAGAGGAGTTAACTAGTTATTTTTTAATTTGTTATTCAACTGTTTTTAACTAAGTTAATATTCATTTCTGTATAATTCGAAAATATCTACATAATATAATTATCAGCTCAAGCAAAATTGCCGATTTCCCCACAGATACCTAATAAGCTAGTCATGTTTACTCATTAACCCAATATCAAAGACCGGTGTAATGATGTCCTTTGGGAGAAGCTTCAGCCGTTTGAAACGATATTATTCCGTCGGTTGTCGCTGGGGTAGAATATTGATTGGCCCCACTCGACAAACTCTTTGAGCAGACGATAGGAATGACTTCTGAAGTCGGTGAATCTTTAGGTTTGACATTTTAATGCGACAGAAGCTGTATAGATCCGAGAGTTTGAGCCCTTCCTGCGCGTTGACCGTGCATAGGATCAAAGTCGATCTTTGATGCATCCTGCGGCTTATCCAACATTACCTAAGTCATGTTAGACGTTCCGTTTCTATAATGGTTCCTTTTGTAGTTTATAGCTGTGATGTGGCCATTTCAGAATGACGAAGAACTAATCTGTGATAAAATTGCTACAAACTACATTTTTCCTCAATGGTTTATTATTTCAGGTGAATGGTATTCCAAAAATCTTGAAAACCATTTTCGAATTTCCTTTCATCTGTCCCTACCTTACCGGAGCACAAAATGTTATATTTCTGAGCAGATAGAAGATATCGTCGTACTATTCAAGGAATAATGAATCAAAATGATTGTTTAAAATGGCAATCATTTGAAAAAAAAGAGAAACAAATTCTTATTAATTATTTTTTAGCAACGCAAACTTTCCAAAATGCTTTCTCAAAATCCATCCCCGGGTTCAGCAAGAGTTTTTTCTTTGGGGAAAAAATGGACGAGGTAATCCGACTGCCACAACGCAAATTAGCAACAAGATAAATCCGTACTTTTTTTGTGTTTTAGAGGCTATAGTGTTGTGACCGTAACGATGAACGAAATAATCCATCCCGTTGAGGGAAATTGCCTATTGGTTCAACCGATCTCGAGATTTCTCTTAGTTGTTGAGAACAGATAGCGGTAATTAAGGTTACTTGTGTGGAAACGGAGCGTTCCAAGGGGCTTTGATGTCGTATGGATCTGGTGGAGCGTATCCACCTAACTGCATTATGTCAATTATGGGTCTTTGAAGAGCTTCGATTGAAACTTGAAAGCCGAGGGGGAAGGCTTGAGGAAATGGCGGTTATTCGAGGTTGTTGACAATTGATAATATATTATTAAATTGGCTGGATGAATGCCGTCGAATAATAATTACAGGTTAGGAACGATCAAGCACGCTTGTGAGGACTGAAAGGGGGGTGGGGGATGATCACAACAACTGCCAAGCAGACCAATCACTTCTCTTAACCACTCTACGCCAGTGCTGGTTCTCTTCATAGACGAAACAAGCCCACCGTTTGTAGTGTGGTGGACAGCCACTGCTAGCAGCACTGCAGGGGTGCACTGAAATGTGGAGCAATCTTCCATCAGCGTTTGATCAGTCTTGTCCCACGGGCATATTGGTTTTCAGACTGTTCATGACGAACGTTTTGACTACATAACAGATACGACTCACAATCACAAGTTTACCTAACAAGTCCATCAAGTAACGTGTCCTACAGACATAGCCCCTCCCCGCCAAATCCTCATATTTTACCTCACCTGGGAATTAAAGAGACTCCCTCCTGTCCTCCAGGGCAAGAATACCCAATCCTGGCCCTAATTGGAAATCACCGCAAGAAACATTATTTCACAACGGATAATTATTCCAGATAGATCCTCCTTTTTTGTAGAAAGGAATATCTTTAAAGCTTCTGTGTAGCACCTGTGAATTCAAAAAGCAAACAAACATTTGAGCATTTGATGAAACCACTTTAGAACTTACAACATCCAATCCAATCCATTCCCATATCCAAATAAGCCGTATCCAATCAATTCGGTGTCCACAATTTAGGTCCCCAGAAAGCTCGAAACCCCATTTTATATGTACACATTCCCACCTTTACTCTGCCTCCCTTTCCCGACGATTATTTCAAAATCCATCCCAATCAATTTGGCGTCCTTATTTTACACGCAAAATTTACACTTTTCACGCGTAAGTCTCCAAAAGCTTTGCCCTATCTCGGATCGAAGCAGACTGTCCAAAACACATATTTAATTAGTTCGGCATCAAAAATTTAGTTGACAGTGAGACCCCACTGGCTTAGGTCACGGAGACACATATTATAAATTACAAATTTTTATTACATATTTTATTACTCGTACCTTGCTACCGTTTGAGTTGAATAATTCCAAGGACAAACTAGCCAAAAAACGGAAGGGAAAAATTGAATGAATTTTCCACGGACGGCGGATGGGCATTTTGAGTTTTAATGTAACACTTAGGAACGTAACATGTCTCATTTTCATACTTGATTCGGTGAATGATAAGGCAAAAGGTTGTCTTCGGCTCCTTACACTACAGAAGATTTTTCCGTTGAAGGTGGTAGGCGTTTAGAGAATGTTGCAGAAGCTACCAACCATAAATTAAGGTAAAGTAGGTAAATAGATGACTCTCAAGCGTTGAGTTTATGTCCTGACTGCGTAATTCTTCAGTTGGGCTAGTTGGAAAATAAATAAAAATGTCTTCCTTTGGGAGTGTTGTTCCTAGAAAGGTTGAGAGACTGCGTGATGAGATCAATAGGGACCCAGGGAGCCCTTCTCACCGCTCTTACATATTAAAGAGCCGTTAGGTTTTCGTGGAAAATCCCGCTGAAACTAAAGGATCGGTTGTGAGTTCGGTTGAAGTTTCTTCAAGCTTCCTATCGCCCGCTCCAATGTGGTCGACTGAGCGCAGTGGTTTTGCAATTTGGTTGAATTGGCTGATAAGTTTGAAGAGCTAGTTCGAGAGGTTCCTTATTTGCTGATTACCTAGCTAACTCTAGACTTACGACGTACGTGTTTCACTCGTTGGAAGCTGGCATTTGAAACCCTAGGTCGAAATTAAATCATAGTTGACTGGCAGCGCACAATTTAATGACCTTAAGCTAACTGCGGCAATCCGATAGTGGAGTTGCCACTTCCAAAGCTAATACTATGAAGTCGGTAATGATTGTGGTGAGAATTCATTTATGAGAGTACTTTTTTTTAAGAGTAAAAATAGTTCTCGGCCAGGTTATCGCGCGCCGTCTTCGCTTCTTCCGTACTTATCGGTTAAAGTGAAGTCATCCAAGTCACCGATTGTTTCATTTTCTATTAGGTATTCTGTAAGCCTCTCTCGAATTAAACTCTGTTATGAATTTACTATAATTTAATTCGGGTTTCTTCGGAGAATTTGGAAAGGACCTAGCGAGAGGATACGGGATGTAAGTCCAAGACTTACGACTGAGCAACTAGGGGTACCAAAGGATGAGCATAAATACATTGATACAAAATGAATTATAATTGAAAACAAGGACACGTTGCAAAGGAGAATATGCCTCAACCTGGGCTAGAATTGATAGAAGACAAAGTAATTTCAAACAACAACAAAAACGGCGTCGACGTCAAAGGAAAAAACAGGAGGGGGCACGCTGTCCCCAGGTACACAGCGAGGCTTATTAACTTGAGTCCTTTATCATCTCATGGCATGGGGAACACAATATTACAGCTTCAGTCGACTTCAGCACGGTAGCAGAGTTCACTTCAGAGCGAGCACAGGACAAAGCCAGGATGGACTGAGTGAGATGCAATTGCACGACAGGGTTACAAAAATATAGACTCCAACATGTTGGGCGCCTGCCCCAAGGGGCGCCTTGACACGACTTGTTGCCGCCTTTCACAACGAGTGAGTGCGTGTGAGTGTGACTTCTGGGCAGGAGCTGCGTGCGCATCCTGGCGCATGCTCCCTCCCTTCTGGCCTTCTGGAGGCAGCAAACCTGGGGGCTTACAATTCCGTAACTCCGTAAAACGGTAACTCGGTATTTTCCATTCGCGATCTAATAGTTTTAGCTGTAGTATTTCTTCGCTGTACAGCCTACTAGTTTCCGATCGAGGCGTCGCAGATCCTTTGCCTACCTGACATCTATTGATATTATCTCTCGGTAATATCTCCCGTTGGTTATTCCTTGAACAATCAAATAATATTTTCTAGGCGTTTCAAGTCTGTCGTCCACTTCGTTTTTGGTAGTTAATAGTTTTCTATAAATCTGTAATTTTGGCTCTTGTTGGACCAGTCTGCGGCTCTAGTTGGTCGTCGAAACTTTTCAACCAGATTGGACTTGATTTGAGGGGAGTAGTGGTCAAAATGTGTATTTTGAAAAATGGATTTTCGGCAATCTAGGCGTGTGGGGTGTCATTTTAGACTAAATTCTGGATTCCGAATCCAATGAGACGGGTCGCAGACCGATTGTCGTCCACCGATAGAGGTTATGGGTTAAAATGGGTATCTGTCTACGTGTGTTTGTAAGATTTCTGAGATCTAGACGCGTGGGGTATCATTTTCCATTAAATTTCGGACGCTGAATTCATTGAGACGGGTCCCGGAATGATTGGTTTTCACCGATACCCTGCCTTGTTGGCTGCTATTGATCCAAAACCCATGTCAGTAGAAATTATGATAGTAATTTGATAAAAAATGATACTCCACAAGCCAGTATCCCCAAGTATATAAAAAAACTATTTTAAATATACACATTTTCACTAATACTCAGCCCCCTTTCAATGCGATTTGGTGTAAAATGACTGAGGCACATCTCAGACCCTAACCCTGTAAGCGACTTTTTGGATGATTTTATAGATCTTTTTGGCCTAGATGGCCGTCAGAATGCAGACGAACATTTCGGGTTTGGAATATACCACTTAATATAACAATAATATATACCACAATATATACCACTTAATTGGAGAGGAAATTGATATTAATTATCTTCCTTATTAAATAAGAAATTCCAGGATTATTAACCAGTATCACTTCCACATGTACGAGTTGGTACCTACCATTAATGAGAAAGGAGTACCAAGAAATGGCGTATTGAGTATATCATCATTGCCTTCTTTGTTAATAGGCCAAATAATCTAACAAATTTGATTTAAAAAAATACAAATCCGTCAATTTGAGACCACCTATTGGCCACAGTTTGGCCTGCAATCGTGGTAGAGACCTCGTTTGTGGCCACCCTTACGTTCACGACCAGCACCTCCTCTCACAGATCTCTTCGGTTCTCGTACGCCCCTTTTGATGACCACTAGGCGTTGCAACCGTAAAATATTTTACGACGGTAGGTCCCCTGGTGAAAACGACAGGAGTTGCATCATTGTTCTCGAGACAACCCCGGCGCTTATACTGAATTTGATATCTTTTCGGGTCTTATTTTCCTGTTTATGAAGATGGCTCTTTCGTGTGTTTAGTGAGCGCTGAGTTTTACATTTCCGTGTTTTTCGTATCTATTCCCCTCCCAAGAAATACTAAAACTCTCCTCATGTCCTAAATTATGAGTCATCTTATGACAGTTCCATTATTTCGTTATTACATTATTCCTTATGTATGTAACGAATAAAGTAAACCAGATTTTTATGTTATAAAATATTGTTTTTTAAGATTCTCTTAAAAATCGAGATATACCTGGGGTGCGCTATAAGTAACGATATATTAGCATCGATATTACCCCGTCAATGTTGTTGATAAATTGATCTTCCTGGTTGATGATTGTATTGATTTGATAAACAGATCAAAAATACTGAAAACCAATAAATTATTTCCCTGTTGAATACGTATGTAGGAAAACTAGTTCATGAACTCGACGAATTTTCATTATGATAAATTTCTTCTAGACCACTTGACATGTAGAAACACAATGACATGTAGAAACACAATGTATTTCTGCTCAACCTAGAGCGATAACTACTACCTCATTATGGAAGTATCTATCCTACCTAACATATTTGGCAGTGAGTGACTAGAAGGTTCTGAAGGGAGCCCATGGTGGATGGCACAGGCAAGAAGCCAATCCCCTAGAGCCACCCACTCAAGGCACCTTCAGAACCACTTGACCATCCCCCATGAGAAGCCCTCAAGTTCCTTCCTAACCCTCAGTAGTTGCCTTGACAATGGCATCTTTACTATAAAAGCGCTCCCCATTGAGCCAGATAATGTTTGACAAGATTAGGGCTTCTGTTGTGGTTGCATGGCCTATCAGAACCAACCCCACTCTAAACTACCACCACATTATTCTGATGGATGGCGCAATGATGATGATAATGTTGATGATAATAGATATTATAGCAAGAAACACAAAATCAGACCAAAGGACGAGAGATAACAATAGTGATACGAATGAGATATTATTACCACATTTTTTTTAAATCTGATATTACACCAGTGTTAGCCTTGATGCATCACCAAATTGTCGATATCGATGTACACTGAAATTATTGTTTGAAGGATGATCTGCTGCTCAGAACAAAAGGGTACATTTTGTTTGTCAAAAACAGTTTTTTGCAATTTTTAACGACTTTTGCGGGTATGAAGACGTACAATTCTGTAGAGCATCGGCTAGAGAGGAGAAAACGTTAGTTCCCAAATCACGTCCTCTCTTTGATCTCGCGTCATTATAAATTCATGCCCATTTCAACAGGAATATTCAACGAGAAAGTTCCGGCAGCATTATGGTCTTGATATACTGTGATAATGCGGTGTCTTCACAAGTTTATAAAGTTGAATATTGTCGCCAATATCTTGGAACTGCGAACTCGCATAATGTTTAGATTTGTTTTCTTAGTTTCTCATTGGGGACTTGTTTGAACTCTGGACAATTTTCTCATCCACGTATATCATAAGTAAAAGCAATTGATGAGCGAACAAACATGGCCAAATTCCTGGGACACAAACTGTCTGCACACACAAAGATGGGAATGTCTCAAAGCCCAACTCCTGCAGTATACGTATTCAACAGTTCTTCAAAACATGGGGGGTGATTTTGGAAAAATGATTCTGGAATTCAATGAACTCAGGCGGCACTAAATGTGGGTGATCTGCTAGGACCAAACCTACTATCATTTTCTACTAAATTTTGACTGCAGAATCGATTGGAATGAGTCTCCATGCTGCTGGTCCATAACCAACCCCTGTGAAAGAATTTGCAGCGTTTTTAGCAATGACTTAGTGGTAGAAATGGAATCATCCACGATTTTGTTAAATATTGTGTGAGTGATTCGACTCTGTTCAATGTTGTGACAACAGATATGTAGAAAATGTGTGTTTGAGACCAAAAAAAGTGTTGAATAGATGAAATACTGATTACTATTGGACGTAGAATGTAATTCGTTTGCGTAAATGCAGTAATAATCTTCAAACAGTACATCTCACGACGCGATCTGCAATCTACGGCCAAGAAGACTAAGATCTAGATGCTTCATCCTGTTAAAGGAAACCCATTTACATGCATGCACATGAACAACAACCGACTTTCCAAAGACTCGCTTGAATTTTATATCGCAACTTGACGATCCCCTGGAAGACGCCCAAAAAATGGCGAAATGCAATTGAAATAAACCTTGAGCCAGCAAGCGTCAGTCAAAAAACGGGGTGGAAAGGACCGAGTGGGTATGGAAGCTCCACATTGAGCACGAGGATAAGGACACATTACGGTAGAGGGTATCGCATTTCTCATGACGCGATCTCGCTAAGAAGAACGTGACCAGCGAAGACAATTCGCAACATTCCTAGAAGATGAAATCCATATCGCACCGACGGGGAAAGAAATGATTAAAAATTCCTCTACATTTCTCCCGTCTCTTTCGAACAACCTTCGGTTGAGTGGAGAATCAATTTCCATGTAATGGCAAAACGTGGGAAAAGAGAAAAGTTCGAGGTGAATGAATGATTGAAGGAAGTTTTGAAAGAGGAAGTAGGGGGAGGAACTCAATCTGTGCCGGTTGCTATGTATTTTTTCCATGGGCCTCACGGATGATGAATTTTCAATCAGCAAACCCGCAGTTGCAGGAGATCTTCTGGTGAAAATTGAAACAAAATTTGGAGAACAAATATGGGTCTTGTTTGTTCGTAACGCTCCTTGTGCCTGAGTTATTGATTTTCATGATTGAATTTATCTTGAGCAATGTTAATTAGTATCTTGATTTACTCATCTTGAGACTTACATCGAGACGAATAGCACAGGAAGGGAACACCTGAACTCATGATGTAGTTAGCTTTACAACATCATTATCTGCTCAGCTGCTTGACTAAAAAATGTCTTACCTATGTGTGCTGCTTTTGTCCATCAGTGCAATTTTTCCAAAAGTCTTCATTGCTTGACAACTCAACTACTGTTGTTGACCCCTGTGACCTTGGGGAGTGAGAAGAAGAGTGGGGACAGGGTCAACCAATCAGAGATGAGATAGCCTAACTGACTGCCCCTCCTCTCACATTTTTGTGGTTACCTGAACTAAAGATTATAAGAGATTTCTCCTTCAGGTCCAGGTTAACAAGTTTTGATGTGTACTTTCAACCTGTCTGTACTAACAATTGACATGTCTGGTGCAATGCACACAAGCTTCTACACCATCTACTAAAGAATATGTGTGCATGTGCTAAAATTACCAAGACTTGAGATTTCCGACTGTTTTGTAAAAATTTCGACACCGTAATAATAACTGAGATTTGCTTGAATACATTTCTCCCAAATTACAAAAATAGAGAGTAACAGTATTGTTTAGGAAATTTTCTTCATGTCCACCCTTCAATTAAGGGTTGAAGTCATATTGAGCAGGAATTGGCAAATCAGAGCGCGTGGCTCATGAGGGTAGAAGTAGCGGCCATGCGATTGGCTCTAAGGATGGAAGTGGTAGACACCAAAACAAAACTGGATGTCCGTGAGTGTCTGTAGCTCACTACTGGTTCTGGTTTTTCTTTTTCCAGTATAATATGATTTTTATTCCATATTTTTTGTGATTTCTCACTTGTCATTGTAATGTCCTCCTTCCTCTTTCGCACCTTTTTAATCTGAGAGTGGCTTCCTCATCCCATGTAGCCTCATTGACATGGCATGAATCACTGTGAGTCCGCACCCAACCAAGTTTGATCAAATTGGCTACAGGCCCTACCTCCTATCCCGGATGCAGTGCTTCAACATTTCGTTCTTTACAATGTTAAAGTAAATTATAGTTTGTAAATATCAAGTCCCTACTAGATGAGCTATCTCAAATCATTCTTCTAGATGAACTTTTGTATGGCATCATGGTTAACAAAGGGAATATTATTGGCCAAAGCCTTGACTAAGCCATCAAGTAACTTCATCATTTTCATTATCAATCCCAAAAATCAAATTAAGAGGACAGGATGACCCGAAAAGACTAGGTTAGAAAATTGTGAGTTATCCTACAATATGACCATGGAAGTCTCGAGGTTAGGATGGCCAACAACACCACAAGGCACTTTGGAAGTGATGGCATAAAGGTTCGAACGTTCTATTTATCCCTATTGAAATGGGTATTTCAAAAGTGCTCACAGAACTATGCAAAAAGTAACAGAACGCTTTCACTTCGCCTTTGAAATACTTCATTCTGTGCCGTTCCGCACCCTCGGAACAATCTTTGACACTTTTCTTCTCTCGAAATCATCTTAGAAGTAATCTTTCAGAAATCGACGGTCTCTTCATTTTTTCCCGCCTATTGATGAAAAGGGGAGTTCGAGCAAACAGGATGCTCATCCTTCGATCCCTAGTTGTCTTCGCCGTATGCTGGCGAATCCTTGAAACATTTTCACGCTCGGTGGAAAACACACATTTCATGCACGTCACACGGACCGATTCTCTTTTTTCGCTAGGAAAACTTTCATCCCCTTCGTCGGCCCGTGAATAAATAAGAAAATCGTTTCAACGAGACCGCTTTTCCCTCAGCAAAAACAAGGACGAAAATGGAAGCCTCCTCCTTTTCCTTGTTGTTCACATTCTATCGGTTTCTTGCCCTCAGTCGCCTGTCCATGGAGGCCAACGCGGGAATCAAAAGTTTGATCGAAACGAAAATCTGCAGGTTTCTTCGGGTAAGGAAAACTTTTGATTGGTTTTAAGCGTTTCGAGAGACGAAAAAAGTCGGCATCTCGTTTATGGCCCTTGAAGAGCGACCTAAACGATCAAACGAGGTTCGCAGTTGAGATTAATTTCAGATGATCAAATAGTAATGGGTTCTAATTTGGAAAGCGTTCGAAAATGAGGAAGGTCAATGGTCCTTGTACCATTTCTTGATCTTTGAACGAGTTATGGAGGAGTGAGGGAAGGAACTGAAAGTCTTTTCGTATAAACGAAGCCAACTAGCCTGAAAGCATCGCTTGGCGGAGTTGTTGGATCCAAGGGTAAGGTCATCCCTCCCGACTGAATCGGTTGCTAGGTTGGTTGCTTGGCAATTTGTACAATGCAGATGGGTCCAGAATAGTCAACTAGTCAGAACAACCAAATATCTGCAAAGCCCCAATTTTCTTCAACACTGTTCCCACAGGCTGGTAAGCCTGATGATGGCTCAGTGAGGCACTTCCCCACCTTAATGTGGCTACCATACTCTCATAAGTGTTTTTTTGTTTGCATGTAACGGCAAAGCTAATTATAACATAGTCTTCAACATGGATTTACAAAAAGAAAAGTCATGCCTGGGTCTCCAAAAAATCTACTTTTCTACATTTTCACCCATAGTCGAACCTCCGGTTGTGGCGGTAAGGTCGAATGTGAGTTAGGCACAACTAAGGCCAAACAGAATCTTCCTGAATGCTAAAGTTGATATTTTTTGAGAGAGTTTTCGAGGCATTTTTTTCGCCTTGAATACAGAAGGCGGACGGAAATTTAGGATTTAGGATGTACACACCTTGAAATATGCATTTTTATCGGCCGATAAGAACACATACGTAGGTGTATTATTCGTGCAGTAGGTCTCAACTTGTCGTCACACTACACGTGGAGGTTTTAGCCTGAACGCAAAAATACTCTCCAGAAATCCATTATTCTGCAGCAATAGTGATTGTCATAACTGAAAAGTAGAGTGAGGGAGATGTAGAGAAGTAAGGGATGTAGCAGGATTATTCCCTTTGTCGTTTATTCCATCATAACTGAGTTATTATTACATGTTTTTCTTCAACCCTAGCCTTTTCAGAAAATGTTGATTTGATTACAAGGTTTGACCCTCTGCATACCCTTTTCGGTTATTTTCATCCCTCCTGAAACCCCCATCTTGGTATTTTATGAGAAAGGGTGGAGAATCCACAATATTTCGAGAAGTATCCATCCGTCGGCTGAGTCCCTTCGCTTTTTCCCTTCATTCATTTAGGGGTTTTCCTTTTTGTCGCACTCCATTTTTTTTCTATGGATCTGACGGAACATTCGTTTTTCTCTGTTTCAGTTGTAGTGATATGCGCGGAACAGAAAACCGTCAGAGAAATCCTGCTGGTGGCTGAGTCACTCAAAATGATTGACAGCGGCGAATATGTGTTTTTCAACATCGAGCTCGACACGAGGTAAGCTTTGTGAGAAGATGCTTTTTTAGAGGCTCAAAAAGAATATGCCCTCCTTGTCAGCCCCATCCTGCGGAAAGTGGAAAAAATACACTTCTACATTAAACATAAAAATTTTCCATCAGTGCTGGAATTTGTTCAGGTTGACGAGCGTATCGATTCATGAATTTATGTTAGGGTCCCCCTGATAAGGATCGGTTCTGGATCAAACTATTAGATTGAGAATACACTTTTTGCCCTTTATAAAGTATTAGCAAATATTTCTAAAATACATTCATGGAGAAATGTAAATTTTTAATTTAAAAAAAATTATAAAACTACAAAAAATATATCTTTAATTATACGCTGGAAATTATTTCAAATTTATTAGTTTTAGGTGGATTTTGCGCATATGGGGAAGCGTTCAAGTCATATAATGGTTTTACGTTGCGGGAATTCGGATCAGGTTGCTCCACCTATCCGCTGGTACCATAAACAGAAATTTGAACAAATTAACGTTAGGCTAATATAACGTAGCTCTTCTTTCCTCACGTTTATATTGTTTTGCAACCTCTCTTCCGAGTACTACATCATCCGCATATGCCAATGCTTTCAGATGTACTGGTCATAAGCCAGTTCCCTATTTTCAGCGAACGTGACGCTCGTTTACATTCTTTAATGATGTCATCGACAAGGATGATGAAAAGGCAAGGGCTGATTATGACGTGTAACAAGCCTATGATAGTCTGGCTTGGAGGCCTGAAGTACAGGTTGAAGAAAAAGCTGCCCCACCAACACGTTGAGCTGCTCCATTCCTATTTATCTGACCTAGTTCGTCGCATCAAACAGGACGATTCCTACTCACAACCAAGGAACGACGCTGGTGTATCCCAAGGAAGCGTATTAGGCACACTTCTATGCACAAGCGCTCTACCATAAGTTGAATTTTACACCAAGGCTGCATTTGCAGACGACACTGTTGGCTACAGCAACAGCGAATCAATATCAAATCATTCAACCTTTACGTTTCAACCTTCTGGCAATGTGTATATTTCTATCTTGTTCAAGTGGGATCGGTGGAACCACGTAAAAGATGAGACCGACTCACGCGTATACGGTATATCTTGAAGCAGTCTGGCTGGAAATTTGTTTGCAAATAATTAACGCTACGCGACAGTTCACCGGCTTCTTCGGCATTTGGCCCGTTCGGGGGAATTCTCTCGCTACCCCTATTTCAGCTCAGAGGCGTCGAGATCCTAATCACGTTCGCGTAACGAGGGTGCGCGAGAGGAAGACTACGTACGTGTTTGGCCGGTATTAAACCTATTAGCCCCACCTGTTTTGATCAACCTGTTACTACACGTTCCCGCGCCTTCCTTAAATACTCCTTTCGTGAGTTACTTCTTCCTTATTATCTCTTAGAGCGGAATGAGGTTCATTTGAACGTGAAAATCCCTCGGCGCATTGGAGTAAAGGGCGGGATCGAGAGAAGAAGAGGACCTAAGGGTCTGTCGAGCCGGGAATTCAGGTTTTTTGCACCTACTAAAGGTAACTTAAGTCTCATGAAGAAGGAACGCCACTTTTGTTGAGGATTTTTTGCTACTTCAGCGAGATAATTTGGTCCTGTGAAAGTAATTGAGAACAAAATGTCACGAATTTCTGCGTTAGACTCCTAAAATCGCACTTATAACGTACAGAAAGCGAATTCTGGTCGAATTGTTGACATGTGATAGTCATCGACACTTATAATACTCAAGCGAAAATAAGTAACTTTTTTTTAAATATTGGGATAGTTACAAATTATGGAACATGCATACAGTGAGGTACCCTTTGCTCGGTTGGTTCAGAGTTACTTGCAGGGTCTATGACAGTTCGTTGCAGAGGGTTCGTCGTCCATAGGGTTTCTTCAGATGGTGGGAGTCCCACAGGGTTGCCACTTGGGGCCTGTTCTGTTCATTTTGTTCATTGACGACCTCAACGATGCATTTTGAGACTTTTCTTCGCAGATGACCTCAAGGTTCTCCAGACAGTTGGGTGTTTGAGTCACTGCAATGAGCTTCAGTTTGCCATTGGCGGCCTCTTCGGCTCCCTTAGGGATTCCTCGATAACAACATGGCCATAAACCCCTGCAAATGCAGGTGGATGACGTCCTCGTTCTCATCCAAGTTGCAGAGGGTGTAGGGTTTCTGTGGAAGGCATTTTGGGTCTTTGAAGACGTCAGAGGGACATGGATGTTGTATACGCCAGTAGTTCGCCCCTTATTGGAATCCTCGACGATGATTTTTTCCCCTTAGAATATGGACACCATCAAAAGGGTTCAGAGAAAATGTCTGCTAATGATGTATCTACTTGAGGTACTACCTTGACTCCTTATTCCCTTTGGAGAATTACGTCATCCTTTACGGTAATTTGGCCGGCTTCCTTGATCTTTCAACATCTTCGAGAAGAGTAGTGACATCACCTCTTGAATGTCTTGCAGGGCACGATGAACTTGCTGTTTGGCGTCCCTGTTCAACGTTTTGAAAATCTCTTGAGCGTACTCTTTAGCATCCACTAAGTTTCGGCCTGCTTGTTCACTAGGTCAGCGAGAAATCAACTCTCCTTATAGAATTTCGCTCCATCAATCCGCCCTTTATATCAAGAAAGTACCAAATTTCTGATAAGCCCGCGTAATTTTATTATCGTTAACCCGATTTAATACTATTATTGGCGACCGTTGGGTCCGGTCCAATCAGATGCGTCTTGTTAAAGCGATTGATTCAATTTACTAATGTGATTAGGCGCCTAATTGATTTCACAAATGGTTGGGCTTGAGCGATGATGGGAATTTCAATTCGATGATTCACTATTCAGCATAACGAACTGATTTGGGCGTCATTTGGCCTATCTGCTTCCCATTACCAGGTTCCCAATGGATTTTGGGATTTGGAGCGTGTGCTTTTTCATTTCATTCGTATTTATTCATTTGTTTGTTTTAATGCTTTCATACGGGTAAAGTAGGTAGAAAATTACATGAAAATAACATCCCATTGAATCGGGTTAGTTTCACCGGTATCAAATTAACCTTTTCACCCTTCGGTCCGGTTGCGGAAAGTTTCTGTTGAACTAGGTAATGACGTTTCAACTTCAGATTCCATTATTACCCTTCGTGCAAGAATCTCATCTGGTTTCTCTTCTGCGGGAAAAGTGCAATTTGCTCCTGCTCGTAGGACATCACTACCGTAGAATCTAGCTACTCGTCTTGACTAGCCTTCGAAGCTGGGAAATGAAAAAGGTAACGCAATTAAAAACTTTGTCGTTAAGGCAAAATTGGATTAGCCCTACGTTCCCAAGCCTCAAGAGGGGCAACATTCTAACCTGAGGGTTTAATTCAATTCTCTGGATAAGTTGATATATTGATTTATGTTGACAAGGTGGTTGTCATTTTGGAGTCACAATCTAATCATCGGTAAATATTTTATATTAATTATTTTGTTTTTTACGGAAAGAGCACTTTTGCGATGACAATGACTGTCACCTAACCTACCCCTTAGAGGTCAAGCTGGCGTTTCAGGTCTTTCAGTAGACGGCGTATATAGACGGTGGCAATTGGGCACATGGGTTCAATTAGTAACTCATTAGTAACGGACGTTGGTTTGGACGCTAATTCGATCGTGCTAAAGTCAAACGGAAATTTGCGTTTCTCAATGAAATTAATTGACTATTTTGTTTTTTTAATTGGGTACCTACCTACATATTGTGAAGACCTTGAAGATTCTTTTTTCCGACTAAAACATCAAAATCAGGAGCGAAATAATTGCAGCGTTTTGGAGCGATGATTGATATTCTACGTACGATTTGAAGCAGCAAGTAAATATATATTTAAACGGGGAAGAGGATCGTTTCCGAGTTTTACTTCATTTTTTGGCGAAAAGTAGAAGTGTTAAAATCCTATGAATGGTTATTTACCATACTTCTCCGATTTCCTTCTAATATTTTTTTGAAGTCGGCACATTTTCAAAATTAGCACACGATTCTTTATCAAGTCAGAGGAAAACTCAGGAAAAATAATAGATCTTATCGCCAAAAATGATCAAATGGCCTCATCGAAAGGGAATAAGGGAGAAAGGATTCCTCAGGGTCAAGTGGAAGATTCAGGGTTCGACCCATACGGAATACAACTCACGTAACATGCAAATGAAGTGCAGAGAGCCAGTATAATATGAGAGCGCAAAAACGGCAGTGGGATTCCAATCGATGTAATAAGATCCCGCCCAAGTTTGAAAACGGTTGTTAAACCTCTTCTCAGAGACCCAAGAGCGAACCTAGTCCGAAGGCAATTAGGAATCACTTAGCCGACGGAGCTCGAGGGTGTCCGACCCTTTCCGGAGTCCATTCGCGTCCAGGGATCTGGGTTTTCTCTTTAATTTCCAGAATGGTTGATACAGCCTTTCAGCGCCAGGTTCTTGAGAGCCATTCCTGTTGTGGGCATTTCAGGTGTGAACCTAATTTTGGATTCCCATTAGCGAATATCAACCTCCGTCCTCTTTGTCTCTATCTGTCCCTTACTAAGCCCAAATGAAAGAGAAGCCGATGAAATCGTCGCGGTCGTGGAAATCTGCTGAGTACTAAAGATTCCTGTTTGGTCAGGGTGGTACAATCAAAATAGTCTCCTTTCAAATTTATTCAGTGGTCGTGTTGTGTTACCGGACTCCTCCTGCAGACAGTCCAAATGTCCAGCAATAGCGGCACCTGATACGAATATCAACAGTAACCGTACCGCTTGAAATGGAAATTTCAATGATATCGCTAGGATTTCCCATACGATTTTCCCATCAACCCGCCTCGCAATCTGCATCTTGTAAATCCCGTGGATGATATCAAGAGCAGGGGTGTAAATTCAGAGGTTCCGTGAGTAGCTGCGATTCCCCTAACAAGAAGAAGAAAAAGAGTATGTACCTACACTGGGAACGATAATCCGAAAAGTATTTGGGTGCGTTTTGACGGATTAAAATCCACTTTCATCAATTCTTCGAGGCACATTCTCATCAGACGATGTATGACTGAACGGTTGAATTCTTTTTGTTAATTAATGCTACAAATTGATTGGTAGAGGTCGTTGAGCAGTATCAATCAAGTATGAAGCAGAAATTACGCGGGGTAAGTCAGTGTGGCGTTTAGCCGTTGGAAGACTGTGCTTTAGTTGCACTCGGGGGCGCAAATTCAGAGGTGGCGCAGGTAACGGCGTTACCCCAACGAAAAGAAGAAAAATGTGAGTGCCCATGCGAAGAATAAAAATCTGCAAATTCTTACACACGGGTTGGAATTGGTCCCGGACCAATTCCAATCGATTCAGAGTCCAAAATTTAGTGGAATGATACCCCACACGCCTAGGTTCCAGAAATCTCGAAAATAGACATTTGAAATGGGTAAATAGGTACCCATTCTGACCCATAACCTCGTTCAGAGGGCGCTAATCGTTCTGGGACCCATTCTATTGGATTCAGCGTCCAAAATGTAGTGGAAAATGATACCCCACACGCCTACATCGCCAAAAATCTCGAAAATCCATTTTCCGAATTACACATTTTGACCCCTACCCAGCCCAAATTTGGTCCGATCAGAGATGAAAGTGTGAATCAATACTATACTGATTGATAGAGTTTAGTATTCATGGAAAGAGAGAAATGATGCAGGGACTCTGTTAGGTGTACGGCTGCTTGGTTTGCAATGACCAGTCTGTTATGGATGGTCTACTATGGTAAGGGACACACATTTTTCCCCTGTAGTCATTGCATATTTTTTTCGCTTCCTCCGCTCATCACAGGATTTTTTCAGTATAGCAGGTATAATCGTAAACCGTTCCTAATTGAATTACTGATTTGTTGTGAGTATTTTTAAGGTCCAGTGTTAGTCCGTTCAGCGAGTCACAGTTTCTGTGGGGGCAGATTTTCTCAATTGTATATCGTATTAATTTATTTGTTGATACATTATGAAGGAGTGATGCTCAGTATTGCCCTAAAACCCATGATAATGATCGGTTGACGCCAATATCCGATACTCCCAAATATTCGAGCTCCCCAAATTAGCCCTTGGTACATTATTTGCCCAAGTTAAAACCCAAGAGCTCTCGCTTTTGGTATCGTCGCGGGATGCGGGATACGAGATGCCGATTGAGAGGCGGTTTGATCGCTTCACGTATAGGAAATCCGTCCTCGAATCCTCGAGGGGGATTTCATCGAAGTTTACATCTCGAGTGGTGCGGTTACTGTTTATGTTCGCCGAAGCTGGATTCCTTCCTCCCCGATGTTGGTTTAGCGAGGGTATACTCAGTAATAATGCATCCAGAATGATCTCGATGCCGGGTGGTATATAATATGGGAAATGCTTTGAGCGGACGAGCACAGATCGATTGAGTTAGGTACTGGGATAGACGTTCTCCTTAATAAGTTGGTAAAATAGTTTAGTCCAAACAGGAAGGTAGCTAAACAGCTCGCGAATAGTCCCAATGCGCGCTTTTTTGGTGCCTACTTGATATGGGTTCCTCCTCCCCCTCCCTGATTTCCCTAGTCAATAAAGCCATGTTTGGGGCTTGTCCCTGCTTCCTCCTTTCCTTAGCCCCTTCCTCTGAATCTTAGAAGAAGGGACCCCCCCCCCCCCCCCCTTCGCTAACTGAGATCGCTTTTTGGAGCCACCCCCTGATTTACCTATGCGCTGGGTACCTGTTTTCAACGGCATTACTGTTGTAAGCCTCTCTCGAATAAAAATGTGTTTGAATTTACTATAATTTAATTCGGGTTTCTTCGGAGAATTTGGAAGGGACCTAGCGAGAGGATACGGGATGTAAGTCCAAGACTTACGACTGAGCAACTAGGGGTACCAAGGATGAGCATAAATACATTGATACAAACTGAATTATAATTGAAAAAAGGACTCGTTGCAAAGGAGAATATGCCTCAACCTGGGCTAGAATTGATACAAGACAAAGTAATTTGACAAAGTAAAACAGACAACAGTGGAGCATAAAATACAATTAATACAGATGCATGAAATTATGATATACATGAAATACAATTTAATGAGCAAGTGCAACAATACTGGCTGACAAAAACGGCGTCGACGTCGAAGGAAAAACAGGAGGGGGCACGCTGTCCCGCAGGTACACAGCGAGGCTTATTAACTTGAGTCTTTTATCATCTCATGGCATGGGGAACACAATATTACAGCTTCGGTTGACTTCAGCACGGTAGCAGAGTTCACTTCAGAGCGAGCACAGGATAAAGCCAGGATGGACTGAGTGGGATGCACTTGCAGGACAGGGTTACAAAAATATATGACTCCAACATGTTGGACGCCGAGGGGCACCTCGACAACGACCGCCCGGTTGGGCGCCTTGGCAACGAGTGAGGGCTGGGCCTCTCTCCAAAATGCGATGTCTGGGCAGGAGCTGCGCGCACATCCTGGCGGCATGCTCCCTCCCTTCTGGCCTTCTGGAGCAGCAAGCCTGGGGGCTTACACTGTAATGGCGCTCAGTCGCATATTTACACGGTCTATACAAAATTTACGTCTATACAAAATTTAGCTAGAGATGAATTTATTCAAAGGGTTAGCCCTGTCTACACCTCTCTCTCTTGACAAACTGAACTAGATTGATTAGAACGGGCAGATAGTTCTGCCTATGTATCCCTTTCATATTTGAATGGCTGGTAGGCAACGGGCTTGCCCTATGTAGGCACCTAAGTAGGCAAAAAGATACGGTAATTTTGCTTCGGTAAACTTGTTGCCTTCCGCCAAAAAAAGTTGACTCTGAAAATGGTCTTCCCCAAAAAAACTGCAATCAAGTCGGGAGGTCGTTTGTAAAAGTGTTCTCTGTTCCCTCATTCCACCGGCGGATGTCAACTTTATTTTTGTCATTAGTAGCTTTGTTGCTTTTATGACAAACGAGGGAAAGATAAAGTTGGCCGTGGTAACTGTGTGACTCTCATTTTGGTGAATTTATACTCTTCTACATTTATTATATGAGATTTTGGGCGTACTGCCAGGAATTTGAGTTGTAACACATACTTCACACATATTGGTAGCTGTTGGTAAAATTTGATGTGATATCACCTTAAATACATTTAAGGCTGTTATTTTGATATTGAATAGATCCATGAGCGTGATGATGAGTGCGCCTTCGGTGATAAGAGTGATAAGACGGTCATGGCTGCGTTCAGGAAGCCATTTAGTTGAGTCTCACCTTTTGAGCCATACACGCGATTGGGCATTGAGTTTTTGTTATCAAATATATTTTCATTTGCAGGAGAGAAGCAATAGCAACTGAAAACTAAATCCATTCAAGTAATTGTTTCACTGGCATAATTTAACATTTTTGAGAGCAACAACACATCAACAGTTGTGCCAAACACGATTCACTGTAACTATAATATCAAGTTAGTAGTTTTCCCCTGTTTTGTGACCCAGATTGAGAGGCTTAGTCCGGGCTATTCGGCAAACCAAATCCTCTAGTATTTAGTTTGATCACCTCATCACTAACCAGGCGATGGAGTCTTTCCTCATGTTTCTCAACGAAGCGGCCTCTTGACAGTTTAAATTTTCAGGTCACGGTGAAGGTCGTCATTCCAGATGAACCACGTGGCATTTACGATGTCCCTACTTCGACTAGGGACGTTTGCATTATTTTACACATTTTTGCACTCCTAGAGCCCACGTCCCAACTGGTTTTGACTTACAAATTTGTACATACGACAGTCACTTGTTGTGAAGTTCCAGTTCCGAATGTATTTCCAAGAGCTGGTACTGTTTTCCGGTGGTTTAGATTCAGCTCCTTGTTTGGTTTTTTTGGCTCCTTTCGTTTCAAGTTTACATTCAGTGTCGATCCAAGATTTATGGCGATGCTTGCAATGGTTTGCGAGCCAAGGACGGGTCCCAGATCGATTGACACCCACCGGAAGAAGTTCTGGGTCAAAATGGGTATCCACCTACCCTTTTGGTTGGTTATTCCTTGAATAATCAACCTATGTTTTCATGCAAAGGGTCAACCTCTTCGATTCGGCTCAAAATTTTTTTCTCGACGTTTCATGGTGTCTAGATCAAAAAATATCAATGTCCGTCCGCCGTCCACGCCGTTTTTGGTAGTAGAAAATTTTCTAAAAATCTGACATTTGGGTCAGGGGTCTGTTCCCGGCCTAGAACGATCCTCCAAGCTTTTCAGCCCGATCGGACCAAATTTGGGCGGGGTAGGGGTCAAAATGTGTTTTTTGAAAAATGAAATTTTGAGATTTTGGGCGATCTAGGCGAGTGGGGTATCATTTTTCACTATATTTTGGACGCTGAATCCAATTAAATGGGTCCCGGAACGATTGGTGGCCTCTAGATGAGATAATGATCGAAATAAGTACCTATTCACCCATTTCGAACGTGTGTTTTCGAAAACATTGGTACCTAGGCGTGTGGGGTATCATTTTCCACTAAATTTTGGACGCTGAATCGATCGGAATGGGTCTGGGACCCGCCACACCTTCTGTTTCCCTCATTTTCTCCATGCGCCTGGTCCGAAGAATAACCAACCCATGTGAACGAATTCGCAGTGTTTTTAACAAAATATGAGTAAGGAGCCTTTTCCAAAATATTGAATTGAAAGGTACCTAGCTCGCATCTTTTGCATTTATCCCCGTCAATGTGGGCCAGAAATGCAGGCTCGCCCTCAAAAAATTACCAATACGTGGTTGTGTTGCTGTTTACTTCTTTTGAATGGTTATCAAGATTTATTAATTTTCGTGTCATGTTGGAACTGTTTATGGAAATGTACGAGCGGGTCTTGGATTTTGCATTTTGGTGTAGGAAATTGGACTACGGTTCCCACTATCAAATTATGATGTAATTTTTGAACGTACGTTCGATAAAGTAGGGACTAAATAATTCGGCTGGCTTCTCTTGTTAAAAGGACATATAGTAAGAAAACAGTGGTCTGCAATGTTGCCCGACTTCAGACGCGCCACAATTTAATTCGATTATCATTACGCTGGAAAAGTCTCTCTATAGGAAATAATATTTGAACTTTCCCTTTTGATCGTTGACGTGTAAGAGTTTACCCTTTGACTGTCGTACACAGGAACCTGTCGCTGGAGCCGTGGTACGTGGAAGGGACAAGACAATGAACGATACGCGAAAAAAGCCTACACCGCCCTGGCTGACGGTCGTACTTCACGGAACACCTGACACACCTGCTTACCTGAATTTCTCCGACGAAGTAAGTATGTACTTCAAGCGTTTCTTCTTAATTATATGAATGTGTGACCGCGCATTAGTGATTACCAAGGTAATGACATCATACGTTTTGCCTTTGTCAAATTCAAATTTCACCTTGAAAGGGCATAACATGAGACCATTCTCCTGGAGGTTTCACAGGCTTTGTTGTCTCACCAGGCACTATTGTCACATGGCGTGAAAGCAGTATTCCTTCTAAAAAGGTGATGGTTCATTTGCGTGGAGCTAAAACACAAAAACTCCGAAGCTCTAAAAAATCCTGCTCAATTGTCCTCTAGCTTGTACGTCATTAATTGGGCTCAAACTGACGCCAATTGTAATAATTTCTGTATAAACTGTAGAATTTGCCATTCATCTTGTAGCCTCCGGTGATGACTATGGCATCAGTGGTGAGGTTAGCCAACGTTTGCAGACCAGAAAATCCATAGAAGTTTGGGCTCGTCGAATTCCCCTAGAGAATGAAAAATGTGCTGATCTGCTTGAATTCTTAGAAATGCATCTCAAACAATTCATTATCCAAAAACTACAGAAAATTACTTGGAAAAAGATCAATTAGGTAATCTTTAAAGGGAGTTTTTGGGCATGGATTTGGCCAACAACTATGTGATATGACCCATGGGCTCCATTTGTATCACATACTGAGGGAAGTCGTGAATCAAACCCACCATAAATCAATATTATGATTTCAATCAATATTTGTTTGAAAAGGTTCTTATGTGTGTCTCTTTCGATTGGGAATGCCTACCTTTGAAATGTCCAGAGTAGGTAAAAACATAAGAGCGATTTTCTTCTATTTAAGGAAAATTATGGTACCAATTTTCAAAATCACTTCTTGTAACGTTAGTAACGGCAGTTAGTCTGAATTGTAGTAAAAAACAATATCACACAAGCCTAGATTTTGAAAGATCATTTTCAAAATACTCATTTTCGCCAAAACCAAGGGAGTAGATTTAACGGTATCGCAGGTAGCGGCCATACCCCAGGTAAATAGAAGAAAAAAGGGTAGTACCTACACAACAAATAATTAAAATCCAAAATGTTGAATTTGGGCGCATTCTGGCGGATTTGATTAAATAGGTACCAATTAATTCTTTTTGTTAGGTTCAAATCAGAGATTGATGGCAGTTAGAATTGATTCTATACTGAAAAATATAGGTTTTTTGTAAGGAAATTCATAAACTAGTTTTGTATCTTGCTGAAACGCTATGGGTCTTACCCAAAGGAAAGACAAACTCATTTTGAGTATTAAAAGCACCCCTGCTTCTGTCAAACGTTTATTCTCCGCCCAGACCGCATATAAATGTATCAAAGATCCACACAAGGGCAACAACGGTCGTCTGATTTTTCTCCAATATCTTTTGAGAAATTTCGGGTTACAAAACTTGATCTACCTTCAATTATCACGTAATTGATGGGTTTCTCGAGAAAAGTCGACGAATTGATCTAATTTACAAATGGAGATGTCAAGTTGCAATCAATTATTACTTTTTGTTGCAAAAGAAAAGGAAAAAATGAAAAGCTTTAAAAAAAGGCATTGACAAATTTGGTCCACCGCCCTGTCAAGCGCCCCTCTCGTTGGGTTTTTATTGGTGGCCTCCGAGATAAAATATTGACAAATATTGAGATTTTCTACCGAGCTGATATTCATCATTTCTTTGGAGAATCCACTGAAAACAATCTATTTGTTCGATGACCGTGAAACAATGAAATGAGTCTAGAAGAAAAACCGGCATCCATTTAGATTGCTCTCCATTTTGCCTCGAACTTGTTCCAAGTCCAATATCCTTTCTTTGATTTCGTGTTATTAGCTGACTTCACCAATCCGTCATATCGAACTTTAGAGTAGAAAAGTTTAGTTTTCCTATTACGTAAGAAGAAAATGCGTTCAGTTGTGGTTTTGCGATAAAGTTTGAGAGGAATCTCCGGACGAGAATATTATCTACCGAGGACAACTCGTAAATCAGGGTAATTCTATCAATGAATTTCGTGCGGATGATAAGGGAAGCAATATGTGAAACCAGATTCATGAATTAAAAAAATGTATTTAACAAATATATTTAACAAAAATGTATTTAACAACTTATATGACTTAACACACCACGAAACTGGGAACGGTTGAATGATATAACAGATCAGCTAAATCGAAAATACTGATAAAAAATAGTAAACATCGGTAAGATAACTACAAATACGCACAAAGTTCGAAAACAAAGGATAAATTACAGTAGAAAAGTAAGCACACAAACGAGGGATGCATTTTATATTAATTGATGCAATACATAATTACAAAAAAAAATTAATGATTGAAAATAATTAATCGCAAGTTAAAGTACATATGAAGAAAAAATTTACTCGATTACCTGGAAAAGTTGTGAACTCTACTCGTCTATGTTTCAGAATTCTGATGAAAATGATGGGCAACAAACTGAGATAAAGGCACATTAATCATTAAAAAATGCGACCAATAGTCACTCGAAAATGTGGCAGATACAGCTGCAACAAAATTGTTGGTAAACAGACACTAAAGCAAATTGAATCAGTTCTTCATTTTGACAATAAACACCGCCGGCAACCTCTCCAACCGGAATTTGATAGTAAATGTTCCATGAAGTCAGGATCAAAACGCTGTAAATTCCTTCACAAGGGTTGTTTACTTCTTGCAGGAGGATTGTGGGGACAACAGTGTGGAATGTCCCGGACTCATTCCAATCGATTCAGCGTCAAAAAATTTAGTGGAAAATGACACCCCACACGCCTAGATCGCCGAAAATCCATTTTTAAAAAAACACATTTTTACCCATACCGACCCAAATTCGGTCAGATCATGCTGAAATATTTTCAGGACTAATTAGAGCCCAAAACAGGCCCCTGGCCAACATTTCTGATTTTGGAACATTTTCTACTTCCAAAAACCGCGTGGTCGGCTAATGGCGGATTTTGAGGGTATGGGTAATTTTTTTTTTTTTTTTTTTTTGTGTTCAAAAATGGATTTTTGGCGATCTAGGCGTGTGGGGCACCATTTTCCACTTAATTTAGGACGCTGGATCGATTAGAATGAGTCCGGGACTCTCCAGACTCACCGTTTTCCCCATGATTATGCTATTAGAAAAAAACCAACCACCGCAGAAGAATTGCAGCAAAAACCTATTTAGCAGACTCGAAAGTAAAATTAAAAAACAGTTGTGGGGTTCATGAACGTCTCTTTGGGAGGAGAGGTGCGGTTCACATAGGATCTGAATCTGCAGAAATTAATTAAATACATAATTAATCATATTCTTAATACCTATTTTTCAGTGCGAACTTCACAGTAAATTACAAGCTCGGTTCATAATAAACTAGTTACACCCTCTATTGTAGTTCTCGACCAATTTACACCTTTTATAAATTAAAAGGGTGACAAGGGCCAGTTGGCTAAGGGTTAGATTGGCAACGTGCCGCCAGGAAGTCCAGGAATATAAGTCGTGCGGGGGAGTAGCGTTGACCCACGTCCGGTTTTTATTTTCATGAGAAAATTTTGTTTACTGTTTCGCGTTTTCAATATGAAATGAACAAACGAAATTTGTTAACAATGAACGAGCGACGCCGCATTGATTGATTCTGTTGTGTTTATTGTTTGTTCGGGATGTAAATCACCATTGCAGATGTGCAGAAGTGATGTGCATGATGAAACGAAGGTAAATATCGCTGATTCGCCGACCTGGAAAAAGGTTGTGATAGTCACATTGTAACAACCACCAGTTTCCGACTTTATAAGGAACAATCACGTTCTATTTCATCTGTTCATTCGCTCGTTCATTCAACAAATATAATTTTTATGAATTTCCCGTCTTAATGGCGTCGCTCTTTCGGTAAATTACGTGAATTCACATTTTCCAATGAAAGTGTAGGTTAATGAGAAAGTTCTTTGTCTTAAATCTTAAGTTTATTCTAAGGAACAATATGAAACGAATCACCCAACACAAGCTGAAACTTCTAAAAGTCGAGACGTATTTCACGTCCACGTGGGAAAAAACGTTATAAATTGATCAGGTTCAAAACTACCAAAGAGGGGGTCCAAAGGGTTGGACAATATTGAAGACATAAAAATATGTATAAGTTTCTGTACATTGTTTCAAGATACACATTTTATAATGTTGGAACAAACCTCATCACATTTAATGGCGTCACATTGGAAAGTAGCATACTTCCAGTGACTCAAGGCTCTTACGATCACAACAGTTTTGTTTCGACTTATGAAAATCAATGTTTAAGACTAGTAAAAACACGTATACATACGTTATCAATATTAACAACAGACTGGCTTAGGCCGACAAAGAACAATCATTTGGTTCTTAGTCACAAAGGGTTTCTATGCTCTTAATTTTCACTTCTAGCTCGTATTTTTTCCAAGTACGCCAATACTTCTACCAAAATTACATTACAAACATTCATTCTACTTATTAACTATCTGTAGTAGGAACTAAAGCATGGAAATTTCACAATCGGCAATACAAAAGGCAGAGCGGGATTAGCTATTCTCCAATCCCTTTGGTCTTCTTTTGGTAAATACTTTGGTATTCTTTTATTGTATTATCAATTCAATTGATGATGAGAAAAACCTGTACCTCTCTGGATCTATGTCTTGGAAAAATAGGAATGATCCAACAGCATGTTGATGAGCGAACCTTTGGCCTTCACTGTCATGGCCGCGCTCCAGCTGTAGGGGTGGCTCTTCTCAATTTTTTTTTTTTTTTAAAGCATTTATTATTATTTGTTTCATACATACATCATAACATAAATTCAATGCCTACTCCCCTCTTTAAGATTCCCAGTTTCCCCCCCCCCCCCATCCCCAATACTAACCGTTTACAGTCAGGTGAAGTCTCAGTCAATGATGAGTCTTGCAATGGTTGAATTATTAGCAGCGGGTAGACAAAGCAGCTAATTAGTAGAATTTAGCAGTTTTTGTTGTTGTAACATTTACATTTCCAGAAACATTTCTGAGGGTATATTATTCTCTTAATTACCAACAAAACCTATTAGGTCTCAGGCTTTGTAGATTCATCTTAATCCAAAATCACATGTCGATACATTCAATGTATGAGTTTTTCATTATGTACAAATAGCATCTGAAAAAAGAATTTTATTTTTAAAAATTAGGAATTTATTTATTTAAAAAAAAAAAAAAAATGAGTAGGAGTTTTTCATTATATACAAATAGCATCTGAAAAAAAGAATTTTATTTTTAAAAATTAGAAATTTATTTGTTTATTAAAAAAAAATAATAATAATAAAAAAATCAATAAATAAAAAATAAATAAATAAATTGGAAAGCCAAGTTAAATATAAATAGTTTTCTAGTAACAAAAATAGGTAGTCAGTTTAACTGACTTGACGATTTGGGTCATCATGGTCCTCCATTTTATTAAATTTGTAAGATTTAAGTAACTGTGGGAAGCTAGAGAAAACATGGCCATGTATTATTAGGTGAAAATTTAATCGTAATTTTCTTGGTTCCATTGACCTCCAGTGTGTAAGTTACTTTTTGAAAGTTCGTAAGATAACTTTCTCTGTTACTGCCCATGAAACGAAAGATACGATTTAGCAGTCACGGGTGTTTTTAACTTTTCAGTAAGATTGTAGTTACTTCAGAAGCGCTTCTACCATACTGTCTGATGAGTAAAAGTTGATTTTCTCACTCCCGATTTAGACGTTAGATTCTGGATAGTGTCGGCACCTCAGGAATAGCACCTGGCAACTCAAAAAGACGAAATCTGGGATCAAACCGGCAAGAATGTTCACAATAAAGACCGCTATGAGCACCCTTGTACGTGTTTCCGACAGTTCTTGAAAGGGGGGGGGGGGGTTGATTTGACACGGTCAATTCAAACCATGAAGGCCCCTTCTTTTTGGGTCATTGAATCCGAATCCTTCCCTCGCACCTAGACGGGCGAAAATAGCGAAACATCCCAACATTTTGGACTGTGTATGGGTTTTTGGCGTATTTATATTATAATGGAAGGATCTAACGTGATGCACTACAGAAAATGAATGCAATTACACCTTATAACCTCTTATTTTGATTGGTTATTCCGGGAGGGGAGGTGGAAGGGCCAATTTTATCTGATTGGCTCCAACATTTTTGGGTGTTTATTTCTTGAATAAACAACCTATGTTTTTAGGCAAGAAGTCAATCTCTCCGATTCAGTTCAAAATTTTTTTTCTGTGCGTTTTAAAGTGTCAAGATAAAAAAACTCAAATGTCTGTCCGCCGTCTTTGGAAGTAGACAATTTTCTAAAAATCTAAAATATGGGCCAGGGGTCCGTTCCTGGCTGTAGTTGGTCCTCGAAAAGTTTCAGCCCCATCAGACCAAATTTGGGCGGGGTATGGGTCAAAATGTGTCTTGAATATGTGTTTTCGAGAATTTCGGGTACCTAGACGTGTGAGGTAACATTTTCCACAAGTATCGAACGCTGAATCGATAAGAATAAGTCCAGGACACTCCACACGTCATACTCATTCTCGAAGGAATTACCAACCCTTATGAAAGCATTAGCAGCATTTTAATATACAATTTTGATTTATTACTTAGAAAAAAAAAAGTATGAGTACGTGACCATTTTGAATGTCTGTGAATCGTAAGTAATTACTTTACTTAGAAGAGCGAGCACCTTAAAAAAAAAAACAAAAATTTATTGACCGTGACGTTACAACCCCAAAATTATAGTGAGCACCTACTTTTGAGGAAACTTCAGATTTGAATTCAGAGGCCCAGCTAACAATAAATCAATTAAAACAACATCCAAAAAGTTAACTTAGGAACTTTCAAAAAGTAACTTACACACTGGAGGTAAATGGAAACAAGAAAATTATGATGACATTTTCATCACACACACAATACATGTTGAATACATGTTCATGTTTTCTCACCCTGATTTTTTTCTTTTTGGAGCAAGGACGTATGAATTTTTAGTTTGTAAACCTTGCTGTTTCAATGCTTAGGACGTTTTGAGTAATCGCACTCAAGTAGCACTGAGGTTCCAAAGAAAATAATGATAATGTTAAAAAAAATGAAACTTATTTCAGTCATGCAAGTTTTTGAAGAAGTGAATAGCAGATGATGTTTTAGGCCATTTTGTCCACCTTCATCAGAGGCCGGTTGTTTTCTGGCTGGGAGGACAACGTCGCCATTGAAGAACTCTCACTTTGCAATGAGCTATGCGTCAGCTGCGGGCAACATCTCGCGCTCCTGTTGTAGTAACACATGTATGCAGTGATCCCCACGGCCATACATGGCATGAATATCGCTATAGCAAACCATATTATCCACTCGATCGGATCCGCGCTGTCCTGTTCTGGCCGAACTTCAGCTTGTTGCTTCGTTGACGAATTTTCCGTCTCGGTGTCTTTCATTTTGAACTTAGCGCCTTCAGTTTCAGCTTTGACACGTGACACAATGTGCACTTTAGGTTCAACGGAATCCACTTTTACCAGCAAACTATCAGTAGTGAGCGCTTTGGGTGAAGTTTTTTCCGTGGTGGGATGTAAAGCTTGTTTGGAGGTCGTTTTTCGTTCAATTTGTACTTCATCAGATGGGATATTATGTCTTGAATCAGCTGTAGGTTTCTCAGAACGAGAACTCGTACTCTGAACTGTCTCGTATTTGACGAGTTGTTCTGGCTTCGTCAATAGATTGTGCGCTGCGAACATTACAGAGCACACATCGTTGACAGTGCCATTTTTTACACACATGGTGTTGCATGCGGTTGCGTTCGACAAATGGTTCGTCAAGCGCACTGACCAGTTGATTAAGTTTGGACTACTGTGCTTGATTGTGGGCAGAGAAGATTTCTTAAAGGGACACATGTTAGATGTTTTGTTGGTATTGAAATTGGATGGTGTGAACTGTACGTTCCGGCCGCAGAGTTCATGAAGGTAATCGTACATACCGAAACAGGAGAGAAGTAAATTTTCCCCGTCTACTTCCTCTGAGGGGTCAGCTTGCGGCAGAAAGGCGTCACAATCGCGGTTCAAGTCTTTCACGAACGACAGATCACAAATTGGTCTATATTCGCGGACGTACACCGGAATGTGAAGAGCTGAGGAGTCCGACCGTTCCTTCTGATACGTCGGACCCAAACCCGATCTAGACACACTCACAGTCACTAAGCACAACACGACAACAACAGCTGGCAAATTCATGGTTAAACACTGAAGAATGTTAAATGTGAGGAACATAACCTTCCACTCAGCACAAAATACTCTCGGCGT
>JADDOF010000199.1:0-20222 GCA_019603395.1 Cyrtorhinus lividipennis | reverse complement strand
AGATCTCAAGTATGTATTTGAAAGTCATTTTGCAGAGGCCAAGTTCGACGAAAAGTCAAATTTAATCTAAAAAACGACTCACGAACGACGCTATCTGCCGCATCAGTGAAGCTTCAGCTGGCAGCAGAAAAAACAGTCATGTGTCAACTGAAAGGGGGCTTGAACACAAGGAGTCCACCGGTTATCCGCATCAATGGCCTCACCATCAAATACAATGACCACCCCAGGTACCTTGGAGTGCTGCTGGCAAGAAACTTTGACCCATCTGCACACCTTTCAGCGGCAAAGGCCAAAGCCCTGGCATGCTTTGGCAGAACAAAGACGCTCGCTTGGGTTGCCTGGGGTATCCAGTACCGAAGCAAAACAACCATGTACGCTGCCCTCTTTGAGTCAGTCATGCTGTATGCCTGCCCAGCATGGACAATGGAGGCACGGAGCAAGCATTGGGTAGAGCTGATCAAGGCACAGCGCAGCGCTCTTCTGATGGTCACACGCGCCTACCGGACTGTCTCAACAGAGGCACTCCAAGTCTTAGCAGGCAAAATGCCAATAGACCTCCATGCGCGATCAGTGGCAGCAGGCTGGATGCTGAGCCATGGCAGAGGGAGCCCCATACCAGGCTGCAATACATCAGAGCAGGTGGAGCAGTGGTCCATGGCAGAATGGCAAGCCAGATGGTCATCATCCACAAAGGGCAGGCACACCTACAACATCTGGCCAGACGTAGCGGAACGAAGGAGGAGCGACAGGTTCATTAGCCTCGACCATTTTGTCTCCCAATTTCTGACGGGCCACGGGGACTTTGCTGCCAAGCTACATGGGTTTAACCTGAAGCCATCCCCTGCCTGCCAATGTGGCCAGGTAGAGACAGCCCACCATGTCTTCATGGAGTGCTCAAAGTACGCAGCCGCAAGAGAAGACTGGAAATCAGTAGTGGCACCAAATGGAGAGATCACGTGGAAGGAAGCTGTGGGAACAAAAGACACATTCCGTGCAACAACGAGGTTTGTGCACACTGTAATGCAAACCAAAGGGTGGCCTATGGCCAAACAAGCCAATTACCCTCCTCCTGGTCCCGCAGCCTCCGCGAGGCCCATCCTGGGCACTGCTCTGGCAGTGGCAATAGGGCAGGAGTTGAGCGAAAGCGACCGTCTATAACATCATGCCCCCTATAAGAGCCAGAAAGGCGAAGGAATAGGGAGAGAAAGGCAAGACGGACGCTACCTGCCAGTCGGCGACGCTACTTATCGCTAGCCCGCTTGGAGCGGTAATATCGCCGCATCTCAAGCGGGTACAGCAGTACAACAGTTTTCTGTTTCAGAACATTTTCTGAAGACACATCTCACATCTCGTTTTCAGCTCAAGGCGACCATTCGATTCAAGAGGAAATTCTGTTATATATGAATTTAAGTGTGAATGTTCAAAGAAATCCCTTCATAAGTAATGATTCATAGCCACCTAACCTTAAAATCGTTAATTAGATCGATCAAGGATGTTATATGATAACACATATTCATGACGCTCAAACCATGTACCAACGATTCGTCCTTGGTGAAGTGGCTCAACCAATTAACAGCCTTATCGGGAATAAGGGGAAAACTGTGCGATTAAAGGAGTATTTCGTGTTTTACTGAAGATGCAACGAATGAACGTGAATAGAGTTGTTGAATGAATTAAGAGCGAAGAGCTCTTTCTGGTGGGAATACCAAATAGTGGTAGAAAGGGGATTTCCACCTCAGAAAAGGAGTTTCACAAGATGCCAGGAGCTCCTCGAAAAATATTCCGTCAAAACATATCAGAATGACTTATAACAAAAGGCGGACTGCGCATTACCGCTAATCCCATAAACAACAAAAATGTCAATCCTTCGAAACGACTTCATTCTAACAAAATTCTATGCGTAATTAAGAGGGAACAGTCACCAAAATATAAAACAACGTTGACTTTATCCATTCGGCATCCACGAAAAAGTCTTCTGGTGTTCAAATGCAAACCCTCCCGCCGTCACCCATTAATGGGGTGACATTTGGATTTCTCAACCGAAAGAAGGGGTTTTGAAAACAGTTCAGACGGACAGGAGATTAGTTGAAATTGAAAATTTGGACAAAACCGGCGTAAGATATGTCATTTTTTTGTCCGAAGCCGAAGCTTTAGGTTTAGCTTAAAAGTTATGATTTCAATTGTTGTTGCGAAAATATTTTGTCACGTTTGTAGTTTTGTCTTTAGAAAGATTCCGTTTTCAGGAAAATGCGGTTAGTAGTAAGATGAAAGTCGTTTTAAAGCGGTTCTAGATGAAATGAAGCGGGTCAATACGAAGAGAAATACTATGTTATTGTCAAAGTGATATAGAATACGATTCGTGTGATATAGAATTTAAGGTATTCTATACCACTTTGGTTATTGTCTTCAATCGTCTACAATTACAACGAATCCAAGGGAAACAACACCTAAAACTACACCTAGCGGGACTTCCTATTCAAAAAACAGTGGAAAACGAAAAAATATGGATAAGTACTGTATTGTGCTTGAAATGGGGGAGATACAGGACTTGGAATTAAATTTTTCTTTATTTTATAAGACTTCGTCCTTGTAAGTGGGTGTTCGGTTTGGTGGCATAACCTACACGAAGGCACACGGGTGATTTCTACTCGATTGCTAACGGGACAAAGTTGAAATATCGATATTTGAATACTGACACGAGGGGCAAAAGAGATCGAAATTTGTGAAAAGGTTAGTTTTCATTTTCACGTCACGCTCGTTAAACGGACACAAATGGAAAAGCGCTTGTTAAGCATAAAAGTTTATTTTTAATGAAAAGCTGCAAGTCAGTTATATGAAGAGAAAACTATTCTACAACACAACACCGAGAATTTTTTAAAAATTGGCTTTAAGCCTATTATTTGATCGTGTGTCATCTTTTTAAATGGGTATTTTCATTTTATTTTGTTTTTTTTTTTCCTTTGGAAAACTAGGTAATCTAAATAGTCTAAAATATGGAAAGCCGGAAGAAATTTGTGAACCCAAAATTGGGCTCCTTGAAATCTGGGTCCCGTGTAAATGGTTTGGGTTGAAGATGTATTTTCTCCTGAGGGGGCCTAATTACTCTAGTGAATTCATAACCGATTTGTTGTACATGCTCCGACAGGGTATTTACCATCGATTATAATTATCGATTCTTCGTAAGATTCTACTGAATTCTACAAGAGAAATCCGTCCGCCCTCAACTGACCAGTCCATTCCAGGGGCCTATTCCTAGAAACTCTTCACTCCTCACTCTGCACTCAGCAGATCTAAACTCTTCACTCAAAAAAATTTTGTTCCTAGATTGTGCAGAGGGTTATGAAGAGGCCAGAGTGGAATGAACAGTGAAGCAGAGTTTTTGAAGAGTCAATACATATCAAATGAAGATTTTTTCAATTTTTTTGCAGAGTATCCAATGACTTTGCCATAATTTAGGAGATCATTTCTATTTAAAATATGATTTTGGATGGATTTATCAAAAGAGGGAAATTGAATATTTTGATTGGTAATTAAGGACAATTTTTGTTTTTGCACAAATTGATAGAGATATGTCCCATCGATCTTCATCAAGCTGTGATAAGTTAAAACAAAATAAGTTACTCTTCAACTCACTCTGCATTTTGAGTATAGTAAGAGAGTTGTGGTGAAAAGGAAGTTCTTGTACTGTTCACAACTTGCAAAGTGAAATCATGAGTTGCAAAGTGGGGAGTGAAGAGTTTCTAGGAATAGGCCCCAGGTCCTCAAATCTGTCAATACGTTCAAACTACAGCCCAAATTGTATTTACTTAGGAACCGTTCGTGAAATAACAGGGTATAGACGAGGAACGAAACACGGATCCTATCGATCACACGATATTTCTCTCCTAATATACAAAATGGCGATTTTCAAACAATGGCAGTGGGGATGAGCAGAGCTTCTCCACTCGTGAGCCTAGGGAACATTGAAAATGAACAACCCGAAAAAATCGCTCACATTTTCAAGAGGATCGATATTTTTTGAATGAAAATTCACTACCCGACGCTACTTTTATTCTTGATATGCTGAAACGTCTCATCAATCCAAACGCCGACTTTTTTAACGCTTCGTTTCGATACAATTAGGTAAAATTTTCGTTATGAAAGTTGCAAAGTTACAACTCCTGACGTTTCAAGCCAAATTTGAAAAAAATAAAATTTTATAACAAAATGAACAATTGAGACTCGGCACTACTCATTCATTTGTTCTGTTGCGGGTGATTTTAAAGGATTTAAAATTAAAACGAAAAATCAAATTAATCCATCGTTGCGAAATATTTATTGCTTACTATTGTGTTTACCGCGAATCAAACTGAATTCTCATGACTTATAAGTTTTCATTTATGGAAAAAACAGAATCGACAAAACGTAAATTCTAGAAAAAATTTCTGGAAGAAAGTTTTGTAACGCGAATTTGTATAAATATTCATTCATCTTATCGTTATTTTAATATCTGACGAATCTACCTGTACAGAAATATGACTTGTCAATATAGTACGGTGTATATGCAAAATATAATAATCGAAAAACTTACTAATGTAGAGGCTAATAGGCTAATTTTTTTATGAGTAAAGAAAGAAAATGACTAGAAGGGTAGCACTCCCTCGCAGTTTGAGATGAAAGTTCACCTGAAATCAAGAAAAGATCAATGAATCAATGAAACTTTTCATCAAAACACAAACTTATCATCACAAGTATTGTACAATGTACGGAATAATTGTAATTATTGAAATTCAGCATAATTGTTGTCAACACTGAGTTTTGTTGTTGATCTATGATCAATATCAAATTGGATTTTACAACATTGTTAGACAAGAAAACCCAAAAAAGGAAGCAGAAGCTGATCAGTTGACAAAGTGAGATCCTCTCTTACCTGGATTCATCTCTTTGTTAACCACATTGTTTTCTGATTATCTTTTGTCTGTTAATTAATACCACTACTAGTGGAAGCAAACAAAGAACTAAACAGAATAGTGAAGATAAGACAATCAGTGAAGACAATCACTGCACTGAACTCACAATCGTGTTGCTGACTAAAAATTATATTCTTCTTGATTAAAATCCAAATTGTCTCGTTCTTAATAACCAAAAGTATGTATATGATAATCGTGATTATTGAAATTCAGCCAGAATTAAAGGTTGTTTCCACCAATCAAACACTGAAGTTAAATAATTTGATGAAATGAAAACCTTCAAGGTCAGCTTGGAATCAGCCATGGAGGGTTGGTGGAATTGGTTGTTATAGGATGGTAACATTTTCCACGTTTTCTGTGATTCTAGACGCAAGATTGTTTGTCAACAATCTTATCGATGTCGAGGAATTAGAGTTGTAACACAACAAAAAATGCCCAAAAAATGTTAGCAACAATTCCTGCCCCAAACTTTCAGACATTAGAATCGTTAGTGACAACATTTTCTCGAACAAAGTCATCTTTTTCTTTTAACATTGTTGGTATAATTGTTATCAATAATGATCAATATCAAATTGGGTTTTCCAACATTGTTAGGCAAGTAAACCCAATAAAGGTCAAAGAGAGATCTTTTCCTAGCTGAAATCATCTCTTTTTGTTATCAAAATTGTTAAAATTTGTTAAACACATTGTTTCCTAATCAATGCCTGTAAACACCTCTACTAATGCAAGCAACAAAGAACTTGAGAGAACAGTGAAATATAAGAGATAGCAGAACAAAAACTGAACTCTGTCAGGCTACTGTAACTGTAATGCATCCTCTTCAATCACTGCGCTGAACTCACAATCGTGTTGCTGACTAAAAATTATATTCTTTTCATTAAAAATCCAAATTGTCTCGTTCTTTATGGCCATTTATAACCAATTTGGAAGACAACTGGATCAATTCACTGTGATGAAAATATTACAGAAGATAATTCTTCTGCATAAATGAGATTTGATAAACGAGTAAAAGATGTGGAAGTGCACTTCTGTTAGCAAAACCACGATAGTGGGCCATGATTTGCCAACCTAGGTATCCTAAAAAATAATTCAGTGTTGAAAAATGGGCCAACTGTAGCATCATATACACTACACAGGCATCCATGCTTCGAGCAATGACAAAACTGGTTTACAAGCAATTTCATACTTCTGCTTTATCAGTATCATTGTTAAGTCATTATCTATTTCCACTCTATATGCCTTCAAACTAAAAGAACTTCCACTTTTGTCAACATTTTATATCCTATCTCTGACTTGGGTTTGTCTGATTTTCGATAAAATGTTTCATTTGGTCATGAGATTTTAGGTTACTTTAAGCGCCATACCATATACTCAGTGTATAGATTGGTTTATTGTCAACTTTTCTTTTAAAATAGGCTAATAGTTGACTGAACAGAAGAGATTCTAATGCCTCACAGGTCTGACATTGTAACATGTTCAATTTATATGCAATATGAAATTCACAGTCCTCTCGTTCTTTCAGCTAGAACTTTCAATAGTTAAAAGATAGATTCTCCATCTCACACTTATTGTGTTATTCTAGCCTAACGCTTTTATATTGAGCCAGTTATTCAGTTATTTCTGTTAAAATGTACCAAAGTTTGCAATTGTTTTACCAATCTTAGTTGTCAGTATAATTTTTGTTAAATTGATATTGCAAAGAACGTTGATTTACTAATGGGCATCTCATAATACCAATGAATAGTCATAAGAAGAAGGATTTTGTGAAGGTGAGACTTGAGTTAGATTTAACTGTATCTTACAGCTCCACATTTAATGAAATCAGGCTACAGATTGATGTACTCATAATCATGATTCTGAGTAAAATCATATGTTGTCTTGACTTATGATTATGAATAGCATTGTGATTAAGATTGTATCACATCTTTGTACTTCGTCAATAATTATAAGTTTTACTGTAATTTTGCATTTAAAAAGACACCCTTGAAAGGAACCCCTTACCTGTGGGCATAAAAAGAAAATTGAGACTTTTAAAAGGCTGTTAAGGGTGTTATAGTAGGGTGTTATAGTAGGTAATATAAGTACTCCCAAACCCAGGAGTGGTGACTGGTGTGACAGTAAACAGAGTCAAATTTGCTAAGAAAAATAAGATGCTTGGTCTATGGGCCATAGACCATGGTCATTTCCATATTAAAACTAGATACAAAGAATAATAACCACGGAGTTCTCACAAAGTAAGAACAGTGAAACTTACTTAGAAGCCGAAGTAACCAGCGACCGTTGATGCCAATACAAGACCAAGTACTGACAGGCATATCAAGATCATAATCTTCTTCTGCTCGGACGCAATAAAAACAAAGAAAATTCATTATTACGACTTCCACGGTAAATATTCATCCAATCAATCGATTTCCACATCAGTACTCGACTCAAGAAGAAGTTAAAAGTGTCAGAGAAAACAAAAATTGAAAATGAAGGGTTCATTTGACGAAAGTAAATAATGAGGAGTTCAGTTTAGGTATAAGACGGACTATACTCCCAAAAAATCAAGTTGAAGGTGATCAAGAACCGCTTGAAATAAATCAAAAGGGGAACAAACCAGATGTTTTACTTCAGAACGCTCACTTTTCGGCCAAATTGGCTAATCTCGGCTCATGGTTTCATAGCAGTATCTCGTGATGGTTTTCCCCCCTTCAAATCACAAATCGCACACTCATTCAAAATCAAATTTTCAAAAAAAGGATAGAAAACGCATAAACTCAAAACGAGGCGGGAAAGAATAAACAATAAATAAAGTAAACCGTTTAAACGTGAAAATCAAGTACATTTCAACAGAAAATTACCGTGCTTTTACAATTTTTGTCAAATAAATAATATCAATCGAAAATAACTTAGGTTCGAATAGAGCTCGAGGAACGAAAATAAAATGACAATTTACATTCATTTTGTTTTTAGATTTGGGATATGACGATCTTACAATTGATCAAATTGTGTGAGTGGGAGGAATGAGATAGGAGAGTGTGGAAATTTATGTATTTTGTGCGTATGGTTTATAGGTGATTGTAATGTATAGTAGCCCTCACAAAGGGGATTTCGTCAGTTTCCATCGAGCAATGATTTCGTAGGCTGATTTCGTTAAAATGAAATTCTTACTGTCTTCCTAATTAGTGGATTCTTCCCTGTTAGCGACAGTTGTGGAATAAAAATGGAGGCAAATCCATGATTTTGAGAAAAAATGGTGCATTTTGGCTTTTCACTGCGTCCTCCAGTCGTTAATTCCTCATTTTATGCAAAAATAGTTGTGACTGATCCTTCACAGGGCAAATGACAAGTTCGTCCATCCTGGCTAATCTTAGACAAAACCCTTTTCTAACCCACCTCTCCACCATTGGTGTTACCTGCCTGGAAGCCAAAGCGAGGCTTGCCCTATGCTCTATGTCCACAGTAAGCATGCAGTGGCAAAACCCCACTCATTCACTCACCAATGACCTACTCAGACTTAAGCGCAGTGACCTTAAAGCGATAATTGGTTTATTAACCGGCTTTGCTCCTCTACTTTTTCATCTGAACCGCATAGGGGTGACTCAATCGACAACCCTAAGCAGACTCTGTGAGAAAGCAGACGAAACTGCAACTCACATAATTTTCAAGTGCCGAGAGCCTGAGTCGACTATGTAAACTTCAGGGCCTATACCGTGTAGAGACACTATTAATGTCCAGTTGTACACTCCATCCGGTGGGCGGACGCTCTGAATGTCAAATGCCACCAAAAACTGATGCTGCAGTGCAAATGAATAGGGGGCGCTTGCATTGTGAGCGCCTATAAGACTAACAGAAACGCCGGCTCCTCCTTGCAGGAGTGATACCAGACAATCTGCTATGCAAGGGAGAGTAAGGATGTACAGCGACGGAAAAGAGTCATGGCCTCAATTAGCAAAACAAGAGCGGAACACCCTCGACTACGGCATGAAATCTTGGACGACAGAACCAAGAGTATATGGACTGCTCGACTGTGCCAATATAGCGTCCCTGGCTTAGAGAGGAAACATGGTGGTATATATATGTCCTCTGGTACGGTTTCTATCAGTACTCCATAGGAGCTTTGTGGAATCTCCAGTGAGCCTACATTGCACACAAGAGGACAGCCCAACAAATTCTTCGAAAGAGTGGGAAGAGCGATGGCAGATTGCAAGGGAGTAAAATGACCCCCTCCCACCCCGAATTATGACAGGAGCTCGAGAGCCAATGTGGAATACGTTGCAGCCTTCAATCTGAATGCCGTCGTCGAGGAAAGGCCTGGCAACAGGAACTCAGCAAATGGAACCAGCAGCAGGAAGACATCGGAACCTACCCTGCAAGTGAATGTGCCAATTCACATAACCAGCAATGTCTGCGGATACGCACCCCTCGACAATTCCATCATATAGCCCATATCAGGACAAAATTTTCCTCAACTTCTTGAAAAAAAACTTGTTAACAATTTTCTCCACCTCCCCACATCATTGCTCGATGGTAAGTTTAAACACGAATTTACATTTTCCCTCCTTCTCAAACCTCCAATGTATTGAAATACAATTTGTAATCATCATTTAAAACACAAACAACACATTCATGTCGCTCAATGTTTACAAGTTCAACAAATCGCCTTTATCCTCAAAATTCTATACAAATACACTACTTACACAGATGTATTTACAATATTGTTTCTAACAACGAAAAAGGAACCGGGTTATTCCTTTTTAATATTCAGATCCCCAAGTTTATTCATAACACCAATAACACGTATTTTGTTTCACAAAATATAACAAACCGATAAAACTAAAAAGTAGTTTTGCTCGTTATTTGGCCTTTATTGGTTTTCATTAAATTTTAGCAATAAATATACATACAATAGTTCTTAAAAATAGGTAACACTGGTTATCGGCAGTTTAAGCGGTGACTTGGCAATAGATTTGTATTGTAATAATAAGAAAAAGTGTAAATTAGCACCAAGCGTCCATGAGGTGACTACACGTTGGAAATTTGTCTGAACGAACAACAATTAATTTAGTTTATTAAACAATGAATTGATTTGACGTTTTCTTTTTAGAAGAGTCTACGTTTTAGTGAGATTACATTCTCATGAGAACATCGACTCAAGATCATCAACGATTCTTTTTAGAACGTAATCGACCGAAAAGTCATATTTTTTAGGTTATAATATGTTGTCATTTGGGAGAAAAAAGGATTTTGAGATGTGTAGTTTGACTTGATTCGATACTTGACTCAAAATCGTATGTTCGACTTCATCCACGAAAGTTTTGGTCAGGGACCCGTTTCCGGCTCTAGTATGTTCTCGATACTTTTCAGTCCGATCAGACCAAATTTGGGCGGGGTAGGGGTCAAAATGTGTTTTTCGAAAATTGGATTTTCGAGGTTTCTGGTACCTAGGCGTGTGGGGTATCATTTTCCACTAAATTTTGGACGCTGAATCCAATCAAATGAATCCCAGAGAGTTCGGGGCCCTCTGGATGAGGTTATGGGTCAAAATGGGTACCTATCTACCCATTTCGAAAGTGTTTTCGAGATTTCTGGTACCTAAGCGTGTGGGGTATCATTTTCCACTAATTTTTGGACGCTGAATCGATTGAAATGAGTCTCCATGCGCCTGGTCCGAGGAATAACCAACCCCTGCGTAAAAATTTGCAGCTTTTTTAGGAACTTAATATTTGAATCTAAACAAATTCTGCGTGAGTAGGAACATTTACTCGCAATAGACTAAATAATATGAAAGGATTTGCTTCGAACATAAGTTGGTCCTTGGGATGTCTCAATACGGCTATAAATACGGTAAGTCATCCTCATAGAGCGCCAAAAAAACGGGAAAATCCGACTAATCTGAGCGCGGAAACGCTGAATTTAATTTAGGGCTCATTTCACAAAAAACTACAAATTCAAAAATAAATACATAAAAGGTTCAACCTCCCGATAACTATAAAAAATAAATCACAGAATCTAAAGCCATAGCTTGCACCACATTTGTATACCGCCTATTGTTTACACTTTATTCATGTACGTTGCGTACACCACAAGAAGATAGTAAATGTGCAAAAATTGGGGTGAAAATGAAGCGAGATTTTCCCTCAACTTAAAACTACGAAATTTTGGACGGCAAAAAACGATAAAATAATTCTGTGCCATTTTGTAAGTACGCGCGCGTTAATTGATACATGTGATGGCTTTACGAAGGGACTGGGTATTAATCTAAGCAATTATAATTACACGTTCTAATCGAAAAATAAACGTGCTAAAGAGTTCCATTAGGAACTTTCCTTCAAGGGGTGTTTTTCAAGTTTCATTTTAAAATGAACTCGTAGATTTCTATTTACAAAAATAAAGTTAAAACGACGATTAGAATTAGTAACGTCAGCGTTAGGCAGAGGATGATGTAGATCTTTTTCTGAAAAAGGAGAAAAAACAAGGCATTATTGTCGTGTATGGTACAGAAATTAAATAAATGACGTCCAAAGACAATACGAAATTGGACATGAATAGCCCAAAAATGGGCTTTTTCAACTCGCCTAGGTTAAATGGTGCCAAATACCTGGACGCTGGACGATAAGCTCAGGAAAGAACATTCATGTTGAAAAGTGGGAACTCAGAGAAATATATGCTAGCATTGACTATTCAAAACCATTTTGGGATATATGACGAGTCTAAATGAGCTTAAATAGTCCAAAAATTACGAATGTAGTGGTTTAAATAGAGGAAAAAGTCCTTTTGATCGAAAGGGCGAAAGAAACGTTGAAAGAGGAAGCTAACAAGAACGAATATAGATAGACGATGTTACCACGACTTTTCTGGATTTGACGGGTTATCGTATGTTATAATCATCACGATATGATCATCATCATACGACACGATCGACAATGATTTCCAGCCGTTCGCAGAGGCCAATTTCGTCCATTCAGAAGCAATTTATATCAAATTTCCTCAAAAGTTGCTCCGACAAATTCCCCCAACGGACATATTTTTGTGATAACCGGAATTTATAGTCACATTTTGACTTGTTCAATTACAAACAAACAAAAATTGTTAAGTTGAAAATAAAATGCCCCGTATGATACCGACCGTATCTCGAATAATATTTTTCAAACTCCAAGAATCCGACGATTTGCGAGCTTTTTTATTTCAATTATGATTTTTTCCATGACGTAACAGATAAATTCCAAACCCGAAAGCACTTCATTGACCGAGCTTTCGGAATATTTAACTCTATCACATAAACTTAGCACATCTGTGGAATCCGACCGCAGTCAAACGAGAAAGAAGTGTTGATTTTGAAAAATTGCCACTAAAAATTCTAAAAAAAATATGTAAGAAACTAGAATTTGAAATTCACAATATCAGGCTACTTCAAATAGAATCGATTAACCGACAAATTTATAGAAATTTAAAATATTCTGATGGAGCGTGGTTCCTTCTTTTGCCTCAGTTTTGGTTAGAAAATTTTCTAAAAATATGAAATTTTGGTCAGGGACCCGTTTCTGGCCTCTAGATGGTCCTCAAAACTTTTCAGCTCGATGGGACTAAATAGGGGATGGGGGTGGTTCAACATGTGTATTTGAAAAAATTGATGTTCGAGAGAGATTTTCGGTGATCTAGCTGGGTGGGGTATCATTTTCCAATAAATTTTAGGACACTGAATCCAATAAGATGGGTTCTAGAACGATTGGTGTCCACCAGAAGAGCTTATGGGTCAAAATTGGTATCTATGTACCCACTTCAAAAGTGGGATTTTGAGATTTCTGGCACCTAGGCGTGTGGGGTATCATTTTGCACAATTTTGGACCCTGAATCGATTGGAATGAGTCTCCTTGCTGCTGGCCTGAGTAGTAAACAACCACTGTGAAAGAACTTGCAGCATTTTTTTTTAAATTTCCATTACATCAGGTTCTTTATTAAAAGTAGCCTTATCCACGGTTTACTTAATTATCGAACTATCCAAGATTAAATTAATCAAATTGCGAGATTCGAGAGCCATGTATCAATTTACAGCATAATTTGAATGGAATAAGGCATGAACTCATCAAACTAACCTGTCTGTCACGTTATTGGTTCAATAAAGTACATAAACAAAAATATCTTCGCATAAATTTACTACGCTCTTTAATCACACGCTCAGAAACGTTTAAAGTGATTGTTTAATCTCGGGATAAACACGGTTTTTTAAAATTTTGAAAGCGACTAGCTGAAATTAATTTAGTCAAATGTCGAATTGAAAATTAAATTAACGCGCATGTGCCCTCGCCAGCGGCCGCAAATTTACCACAATCACAAATTCTTATTCCTATTAAAATGAATTTCAGAATCACGTCTGCGTCCAAGCACCTTTCATTCGGCATATCACGGAATTTCCAACCAATTTATACTTTTGGACGTACATTTGACTCATAGGAGCCAAACAGCCCAAAACCTGAACCTTTTTGGTCGGTTTTGGTTGGGAGTTTCAGGCCCAAAAAGGCAGATTATTTTCATTTAGGTAACTTTTCATAGTCGTGATGAAGGGATTAAACATCTCTCAAATTCGTAACGTCATATTTTATACAAAATCCGAATAAATTGAAAAATTTTGCTCATTTTATTAGTTTTGTTTGATTATTTCTTTTACTAAGGCCTCCTTCATTCATTGCACAAAGGTTTCGACCATTTTTGATTGAGTTGGTGTTGATTCTCCGGACATTTTTGACGAAATTGCCTCAACACTTTATTACCTACATCAACCAAAACACAAGTATCAATCGTTGGGTCACTAAAGGAACGGGTCCAAGAAGAAATAAACTCTTTTCACCAAGCTTTTCGAGAAGATTTCTTGTTTCATCATTTTCGAAAATATAAATTAATGAAGAGCAGTCAAATTTCTTTCATTTTCTGATTTGGATGAGATCAACTGTATACAGGATGTCTACACAATTCAAGGGGCAAACTCAAAGGGTCGATTCTACAGCCCATTTGCAACGAAAAGTGCCACTTTTTTTTACTCAACTAAAAATCTCTTCTCACTTTTGAAAATTGTTTTCGTGATTTATTGTACAGTTATGGGAAAATCCAATTCATAAGATTATGAAATAGAATCAACCGTGTTCACGTAAAATAAAAGTTGAGGATACCGCTGGAAAGAGAGTTAAATTTCCTACCTCTCCGATATGAAATCCGGGTTTTCTATTCGGAAAAGGAAGGTTTCCGGAGAAAATGGCAACAGATTTTTCAGAAATCTTCAAATTTAAAACATTGCAATTTTTTCACCAGGACAGAATTTATAAAAGTGGTTTTCATATCAGAGATGTATGAAATTTGAACGGTTATTCCAACTGTATCCTCAACATTTATTTTACACAGTATTTGATGGGATTTGGAGCCGTTTCACTGAAAACGAGGTCGAAAACACGAAAAAAAATCGTAAAAGTGATAAAAGTCGAATTTTTAGTGGCACTTTTCGTTGCAAATGAGCTGTAGAATCGACCCCTTGAGTTTGTCTCGTAGATTGTGTAGACATCCTGTATATTGCCTCCGGTATGAAGGCATTAGTGGGAACGTGATCTAACGAGAAATACACATTTACAAAGCTTTCGCAAAGTTTATTCGCTTTTAACAGCTTAAATAAGAATCCCAGAAGAGAAAAGAGACAGCTTACTGTTGAGCAGGCGACTATTAGCTGATAGCACTTCTTACTGTTCTTCCTTGATTTATTTATTTTGGAATGCCTTGTTAGAGCCTCAAAAGAAGAGAAAAAGAGAGGTTTGTGCTGCTCCAGTTCAAGACCAACAAAATTTGAAAACAAGTACGTCGTCTTTTGATTTTGATAGCCAGAAAACGTTTGAATTTAGTAACATCAGGGTCACAGTTAGCTGATAAACTGGGTAAACCTTGAGGCAACTGTTGATAAAGTATCAAAGGGAAGTATCGTACTTTGTCTCAAAGGTTATTGAAAGATTTAATCATTTCCAAAGTATGAAGAGGCGCCAGGCTCTTTAAACACCTTGGAAAATCAAAATCCGAACTTCTGGTTTGATCAAGAATCAACTTGCAAGACAGAACACGGCCTAATAAAGAATAATTTGTCTCTTAAATTAAATTATAAATAAAGGACGAAGTATGTGACGTCATTTCACAACGATAAGTTACGTCAATAGCAAGCTAACTATCGTCGAAACACCAACAAGCAACTCATAAGAGCAAGAGATTGTACAGGAAGTGGAGACGAGCTAGCTAATGACATGAGAAAATGAAATAAGTTATTGAATTTCCATTCAAAAGCACAGAAAATATTTTAGAGCACAGCTAAAAGTGAAATGATGAAGTGAAGTCTGACGAAACTGAAACTGTTAAATTAATCGCTCGAACTCGTCTAAAACATGCTTGAACGACATTTCACAACAAAAACAAACCTTGAAAGGCATGAGCAATGACGCTGGAGCGTTTATACTATGGCGCAAATCGATGGCAGGTGATGTACAAAAAGAAAATCTTTCTTTATTTTTTTTTTTTGGCGGCATTTAACATGTTGTTTTGTCGTAAGAGATTGTGCAGTAGCGGAACTAGAAAGCGGTAAATCATAATAAATGCGTAGGCAACACCCACTCTACCGTAACCCCCCCAACCCTCACATCTTAACTAAGGCCCATTTTGGCAATGTTCCATGAAGCCGACTGACTTATTACAACAAATTAATCAAAGGAACTCAAATGGTAAGCTCCAGACTAAAAAATTCCGAATTATTCGTGTGAAAAATGATATTTTAATGTAAATTCTTAGTTAAAAAATTCATATAAACAGAATGTTTCCCTCCAATTGAAATAAAACGCACTTGAAACGAATTTAAATTCAATAGACTGTATAATAAAAATAAATTATAGGCTCGATTAAAATGCATAGGGTTGAAATTAATTCCCTGATACATGTTTAGAATATTTACAACGAACCCTTCCAAAGCACCTCCGTTTCGGTGCATATTTTTATATAGCCTACTGTGGGAAGAGGGGGGGTACTTGATAGCGATAATCAAATTTTCCTTATCATTTTCCACTAAATTTTGGACGCTGAATCGATTGGGATGTATCTGGGAAACTCCACACTCACTTTTCCCCATGCTCCAGGACCAAGGATTTTGGTCAACGAGTCTTCGCCCACTGCATCAAATTCCTCAGGAGCCTTCCTTCGAAGTAGTTGCATGGCTGATCTCATACATAGTGACGTCAGTTGTTGGATTAAACAGGAGTTTCAAGCAAACTATAGAAAAAATTCGGAAAAAGTCCATGTTTGCTGGCGGCTAGTTTGTTGCTAAATATTCAATTCGTGTGACTGGCTTCGGCATCGACAATCTTCTCCAAAATAATATCCTAGGCATACTATGCTACTACTGGGTGTCTCAAAAGTAGCCATGTTCACCCTTGGAACCGCTAAATTTGGTTAACACAACTTGTATAGGACGGTCATTCCCACCAACCGCCATAAACCTCAACTTGTAACTACAAATTTGAATCTCAGCGCATGCGCATGAGTCTTGACAACCATTTGACCCGCTCAGCGAGCTCAGATGTGAATTTGAGGTGGTAATTCGCTTTTTCTGCTGTTTTACTTTTAAATCTGCAAGAAAATGACCGCCCGTCACCAAAATACTACAACTTCAGATCACACTTTGGGTAAAAAAAGTCAAAATAAATAGGTAGTAATCCGTAAGTGTGATACTTGAAATCACGTTGTTTCTCAACGCTATTTTACTTGGGTTTGTCGGGTTTTTCTCAAACAAATTTGATTTCAAGGAGAAAACGCGACATTTTTTGGTCAAATACACAATTTTCCAAGCTTACTGAGAGGATTAAGTGAGAGATTAAGGCTCTGATCTATTGTAGAAAGCAAACCTGCATTAAAGAATAGGGGTTGTTGTTTAAAACAAGATTGTTGGTACGAATTGTCCATAGTTGCCCATTTTTTGTTCGGCAATTTGGTCTTTTCTGAAATCCTCAAGGAAAACTATGAAGTTAAATCCGATATGGACAAATTAAGGGGACACTTGATTGACTCAAGGAACCTACAAGAACAAAACTGAGAAATACGCGATCAGTTCTTGAGGGGTGAATAGTTTGCCCCCACATTTAACATGGAGATTTAGGTAGATTGGTAGGTGAGAACCCCTATGAGTGTTGCCAGCGATCTGAATAACGGAAGAGCGGTGCATAAAATCCAAATAAAAAATAACAGTAAAAATTAATAAAATATAAAATGACTTTGTAATGATCGAAACTATTCCTGTATGAATTTCTTTTTGGTGTGTCGTATAAAGTATAGTTACCTGTCGAGCTTTGTTGGAATAGTCCTCAGCTTGGCCCAGCTCCATCTTGCCGCTCACAACGTTCTCCTTCGCAGTGGTGACATTGTGCTCTATGCTGTCAACCAAATCTCCCTGGCGACGGTTAAAGTGAAAGAGAGAGCGGATGGACGATGGAAAAAGGACAGATGGGTAGCGTGGGTAAAGGCAGTGGAGGGATAGGGGTTGAAACGGGGACAAAAGATCAAGAAGAAAGTGGAAGTAACGGGTGAAAGAAAATAGAGACAAGCAACACCCAGAACACCGCAACAAACAAGCACACGAACACCCATTGTTAACGAGAGAGTAACATTGTCAGTCATTTTGAATAGAGAGCAAAGAAACCATGAGACGAGTGTGTATTATCCATTAGTAAGGGAAATGAATCGACGAGGAACATTGATGAAAAGGACAGAGAAAAGAAGAAAACAAAAAACATCATTAATTAACTGATGAGAAACAACCAAATAGGACACTTCGGCCTAGAAATTAATCAAACCGTTAAAGAGCGACGGAAAACCAACTGAAAATAATTGCAGGTTAGAAGATGGGAGCTCTTCGTGACGAGTGAATTAGATGTAAGAGCTTGAGACTCACCCGGCGGGCTTTACTCTGATACTTGAGTGCTTTCTTAGTATCTTGAGTAGCCGTTTGCACATAGTCCACCGCATGCTCAACGTGGTATTCTATGCGGTCGATCATTTCGCCCTACAGAGCGTGCGCGGGTAAACAAAGAGAAACAGAGGCAAAAGGTGATGAGACAAGGAGAAATGTTAGTACCTACAAGGCATGAGGTTAGTGCTACTATGGGAAACTCCTGGTAAAAGTCATTCTCTGTGGCAAGTGTGTCGTTCTTCTTCAAATTCTTTTTGGGAGACTTGGCTTCAGCTTACAACACAATGGGCTTCTGCACATGGATGTGATCTAACCGCAACCAAGATAGCATCAGCCATCATCTTCCCTCAGAGTGCATATGGAACTGAACCAGAGTTGCAATCAGCTCAGGTGGAATCACACTGGGAGCATAAAGTGTGGATGGTAGCCAGCAGCCAGGACAGCAAAAACCACACATCTTACACCGCATCTGCCACTCCAGCCTAAATGGCCAACAAATTGATCATTTGAGTGCGCATGAGCAGCTGGTGTGGTTACAATGTACATGAAGACGCAGCACCCAACGCTTGTGGCAGATACACTGACAACAGTCAAGGTGACTGTTCATTGCTGAGCTATCATTGCAACTGTCGCCCTGAGCCAAATGCACCTTACACCGCATCTGCCACTCCAGCCAAAATGGCTAACAAATTTATTGTTTGACTGGCTTCAGCTTACAATACACTGTGCTTTGGCACATGAAGGCGATCTAACCGCAACCAAAATAGCATCAGCCAGCATCCTCCCTCAGAGTGCATGTGAACAGGGGTTGCAATCAGCTCAGGTGGTATCACACTGGAAGCATAAAGTGTGGATGCTAGCCAGATAGTATCCGAGATAGCATCACCCCAGAGTGCATATGGAACTGAACCAGAATTGCAATCAGCTCAGGTGGAATCACACTGGGAGCATAAGTGTGGATGCTAGCCAAATAGCATCTGAGAGAGCATCAGCCCAGAGTGCATATGGAACTGAACCAGAGTTACAATCAGCTCAGGTGGAATCACACTGGGAGCATAAAGTGGATGCTAGCCAGAAGCCAGGACAGCAAGAACCACACATATCTTCCACCGCATCTGCCACTCCTCAACAGCTTACAAATTGATTGTTTGAGTGAGCATGTGCAGCTTGATGTGGTTACTATGTACAATGAAGACGCAGCGCCCAACGCTTGTGGCAGATACATTAGGTATGTTCGCAGTAACAGTTTCCAACGGTTTGCTGACCGTTTCAAACTGGTTCGGGTGCCTCAGCGAACAAACCTACTGACAACAGTCAAGGCACCATCAGGTTAAGGGGCAACCCATTCAATGCAGATGATTACAGGGTGAAACGAGTCGTTCAAGAGAAGATAGTCCAAAATCTCCAATTGACTGAGCTGTGCAACTGTCAAATTCTGCTCATTGACTGCTTGTGCAGCAGCAGGTCAGTTTATCAGCCTTGGTTGCTTGTAGTCCAAGCCTGATCATTATTGTACGAAGATGTCCAAAGCTGCAATTCCGCTCAATCGATAGACCAGAGTAAATGAATCACTATACAACACGAACCGCCTCCAAATCTGGCCAACAAACCAAATGGTGCGGAAACGCCCTGATATGACGAAACGAGGGTTGCTTTTTCAGATAACATTCATTGAATTGTGATGAGATGGAACTTCTATATGAACGATTGGGTTGGAAGAAGCACTTGCACAGAGAATGGCTTAAATATAAGTAGTTCGAAATCTATAGGCTTTAATTCGATGAGACCTGTTGCAGATGAGATGTCAATATATTTATTTTATTTAAATTGCCAGAATAAGTATTGACCAGAATGTATATTAAAATTGAGAATATTATGGTGAAACAACAATCGAATTTTCAGAAAAGTTTCAGAAAAACGCATGTTTACCTACAGATTTCGAACGTTTTAATTTTACTGCCACCAACGAAGAGCTTTTTCACGCAACAATTAATGATAAAATCAATCGATTAAAGCCGAAGAGGTTTTCTCGGTAAATTGTATTCACCCAACCGGCTGTCAATTCGGTAAATAGTCAACTCTGTTGACGGAGCCCTAATTTTTTCGTGGAATTTTCTTTACACGAATCGTGAAAAGACGAATCGTTTACAGTTTGAACGATTTACAATGCCTCCGACACAAGCCGAGTATATTCAGGTAAATCCGCAGAAATGGCTCATCAAGCTTAAGAACCTCAGGATTAAACGTGGATGAATGGCAGTTCGATGGTTAATAAGGTTGTGTATTAGTTAATGCGATGAGGATGACAGGAC
>JADDOF010000198.1:0-45808 GCA_019603395.1 Cyrtorhinus lividipennis | reverse complement strand
CGAAACCCCATTCCTCAGAGCTTGGTAAATTCAGGTGCACTTGGCGTCTATGACCGACCATCTCCGACATTCCGGACAGTAAGTGAAAGTCTTTAGTCTCCCACTAATTTATTCGCCTAGGTCTATTTCTGGATCCCTAGCCCGTTAGGTGAAAACGGCGGGCTACATCTTTTGGTGGCAAGCGGTGGGATATTTCAGAAATCTCGATTTCTGTCGTATCCACAACAAGCGATCTTGACCAGGCGAATATTGGTGAGAAAAAGCTCTGAAGGAATTGGGTCGCGTTCTATAATCTTGAAATTCAAATTGTGCTAGTTGTAGATTCCGAAAGTTAAAATTGTAAGAAACAAACAAATCGGCCCGAGTGTGAGGAAGCGAGTGAGGAGTCAATTGACTTCAAATCCGTGTCTAGGATTTTTCTTTCTTTCCACAAATCGAAATTTAGATACTGGCTCATTTATTTAGTAGCATCACTCTCACTGTAGCCCCCTGTTCCGGGACTGTTCCGAGGCTTGTTCCGAGGCCTCTGTTCCGAGACTGTTCCGGGTCTGTTCCGGGACTGTTCCGAGGCTTGTTCCGAGACTGTTCCGGGTCTGTTCCGGGACTGTTCCGAGGCTTGTTCCGAGGCCTCTGTTCCGAGACTGTTCCGGGTCTGTTCCGGGACTGTTCCGAGGCTTGTTCCGAGGCCTCTGTTCCGAGACTGTTCCGGGTCTGTTCCGGGACTGTTCCGAGACTTGTCCCGAGGCCCTCTGTTCCGAGACTGTTCCGGGTCTGTTCCGGGACTGTTCCGAGACTTGTCCCGAGGCCCTCTGTTCCGAGACTGTTCCGGGTCTGTTCCGGGACTGTTCCGAGACTTGTTCCGGGGCCCTCTGTTCCGGGACTGTTCCGGGAGCCTCCAGCTCCAATTGACATCCCGATTCCAGACCCGTCATAGCTCTTACCAACTGGGAAGTCCTTTCTCGATTCGTGGGGAAATTATCGGTCCTTGGTGCGCAAGAAAGTGATCCATCGGTTCTGTAATTCTTTTTATTTAATTCTTTTGTTCAACAAGTGAGTTCGCGACCATGCAACGAAACAGCAGCCCATCAGTCGAGGGCGAAGCCATGATGAACGCCGTGACGGAAGCAATGAACAAACTGGGCGCCTTCTTCCGTGAGCCTGCGGCCTCCGGCATTCCGCGGTCGTTGTTCATGGAAGTCGACACATGGAACCCTGATGAGCCGGATGCTATCACGGCATCCGTGTTCTTCCAGGAAGTGGAGCAAGCAACCCAAGAGTTCGACGAACACAAGAGACTGCGATTCCTTCGTACCCGCCTAAAAGGTGGAGCCAAGCGATTCCTCCAGGATGGTCTTGGCGAAACCCCATACACGACAGTGAAGAAGGCCATACTGGCATGGTATGGCGAGGAAAGTCCCGAGAAGGCAACCATACGACTCTGGACAGCCCAGAGAGACCCCGACGAGTCCATCCGACGGTTCGCAGAACGACTTCTGGCCACGGCACGATCGGCTGTCCGAACTGAACCCAACCTGAACGATGCTCAACGTCGGGAATGGACAAGACGAAAGGCACTCAGCGCTTTTGTCCGCGGGCAACCGAAAGAACTCCATCTCTACCTGCAGGGTAACCCTCCGGACACCTTGGAGGATGCAGTGGAGCGGGCTGAGGGATGGGAGGACGTAATGAGAGCGAAGCAGGACTACGATGCTCGATGGGACATAACCGCTGTCAGCGGATCAAGACCTTCGGAGCCCAAGAAATGCTACTCTTGCGGAGAACCAGGGCATTTTGCAGCAAACTGCCTGCAAAAACCCAGAAGCCCGCTTCGTTACCCAAACAAACCGGCCACGTTCGGCGATCACCAGTTGATACCGGTGCCGACGAAGTTACCACCGACCGTCCCAGTGCTGCCCTGTATGTACTGTGGTGATCTTTCCCACTTTCCAGTGAGTTGCCCCCACGGACTCTACGCGGCCTTGTTCTGCAATTTCTGTGGATCCCGTGACCATCTGGAGGCTGATTGCCTGAAGAAGAAGAAGACCCTGCCCATCTCAAATCCGCGAATGCACCAGGTCAGAAACATCAGCACGACCCAGGAAACCCAAGCCAATCTCACGACAAATAATGAGGACGAGCCAACCATTGAAGTCTGCGGAGACGAGCTGGTGGCCTACCAGACCGCTGTGAATTGTGTCATGAGGCCCATGATACTGATCACCGCCGGCTTGGGGAAGGAATCCCGGCGAATGGTCGTGGATACTGGTGCTGCAGTGTCTGTCCTATCAAGACCTGTGCCTGGCATTGACATCCGCCCAACAACGTTGAAGCTATGGGGTGCCGACGGACAACCACTGCCCGTGCTGGGGATCCAGGAGGTACGTACCACCATCGGTCTGGTTACGATTACGCACGCATTCTATGTCTTCCGACGACCTGACTCCGGCTTGGATCTGATCGGACTGGACCTCCTGAGGAAATTACCCCTTGGCATACGCCCGGATATCGGCGTAGTGGAGATGAAGGAACCCACCACTGGGAAGATGATCTCCATCGGCGTGGTCGCCACTGACCCGGACCTCCTCAGGCACATCCGTCAACTGAAGGGCGACGGGATGGCGCGAAAAGCCCAGAAAACCGCTCAAGCCACGAAACCCGACACCGACAACAACTACCAGGGCGGGCCAACAGTCGCTTCAACATCTGCCAAAGCCTCTGAACCTAGCGTCGACAACAACCACCAAGGCCAACTGACCACCGAACCAACACCACCCAGAAAGCAGCCGGTGGTACACCCTCCGATGTCCGATGTAGCAGAGTTCCCAATTGAGATCCGGGACAATCCCCCTTCAACCTCTGAATTGAAGCACCAGGTGCATCAGCATCTGACTCATCCGGCAGGACCCGACTACCAATTGGTCAAAGACGGCCTGAGCCGTGTTCCTGTTGGCGCCATCATATTAAGTTTGCCAAAGGAACTTCTGATGGCAGCCCAATCCTTGGACCCCTGGATCTCCACCCTGACTGCTGACCCAGAGAAGCATCGACTAAAGAAGGAGGAAGGAGTCTGGAGGAAGGAGGTCGATGTAGATGGCCAACGGATCACGGTGCCACTGATCCCATCCACCATGCGGCGCTGGTTCCTGACCAATTGTCATCAACACCAGTGGGCCGGGCACCCTGGCATAGAAACAACCACCCGTGTCGCAAGGCGGTACGGGTACTGGAAGAAGATGGTACGTGACGTCCGAGAGTTCGTCCAGAAATGCCAGGAGTGCCAGGAGAGGAACACTCCCCCAAATTTGACACCACCAATCCAGAAACCCGATATACCGACCCGAATTGGTCAAATTGTCGGTATTGACTTCGTTGGGCCTCTTCCTGGTCGAGGGGGTACCAAATACATCCTGACGGTAATCGATCAGTTCTCCAAGTACGCAGAGGCTTATGTCACCACGGATTGCACAGCAGTAACAACCGCTCGCGTATTGACCACAAAATATCTACCAACCCATGGTGCACCTGAGAGGCTCGTCTCTGACCGAGGCGCCGCCTTCATTTCTGGGGTCGTCAAGGAGCTCTGCGATACCTGGGAGATACGCCACGTCCACACCTCCGCTTACCACCCACAGGCCAACGGAGTATGTGAGCGATTCCATCGCACCCTGGCAAACCTGGTGGCGAAACTGAGACGAAAAACCCGGGACTGGGAAGCCGCCTTGCCTTTGGCACTAGCTGCCTACCGCAGCCTTCCCCACTGTAGTACGGGCTATTCGCCAAATCACCTGGTTTTCGGACGAGAGCTGAGAATGCCGCACCTAACCGAAATCAGTATGAAACGGGAAGCAACATCGCCCTTGAAGGATCAACACCAGGAAATGGTGCGGGTCCGGTTGGAAGCCGAGCGACAGTTGAGGCGCGCTTGGCACACCCGTGAGCAGGCAATCAACAAGCGACGCCACTCTCGGGAGTTCCAGATAGGCCAACAAGTGTATGCCCAGCAGCTCGTCGCCCCACCAGGCACAGTGAAGAAGTTCTGGAGCCCCTGGAAAGGACCGCTCCGTGTGACCCGCAAATTGACCGATGTCAATTACGAGGTCCAGGATGTCCTGGGGAAGACCACGCGTTACCACCTCAGCAGGCTCAAGCCAGCGTTTATCAACAGCGTGCCAGACGACGCCGTCACCCCCGACGTAGCGGAGGAATCGCGCCCACCCGAGAGCCCTGCCCCTCCACCTAGCGAAGATAGCGGAGGGACATGGTTGTTGGACCCCCTGGAATGGCCGGAACCAGTACGGACCGAAGAAAATCCTGAACCTGGGGCCCAGGGCCCTGGAAGATCCTCCAGCCGAATCCCGATTCCGATTAGGACAGCGTCCAGTCCATACGGGCTAAGACCAAGGCGCAAAACGATCGACTACGCGCAGCTCCACGCGGGGAAGATGTCAACACCTAGAACGGGATGAAGCAATTGAAAAAAAAAAAAAAAAAAAAAAAAAAAAAAAAAAAAAAAAAAATTTTTTTTTTCAAGTTTTGTGGTATACTCGTAGTTTGTGAAATAGAATAGGGAATGTCTTACCTGTAGAATAAAAATGCACAACACAAGTACTTACCTTGTTTGATTAATGACCGTGCCTCATGGGTCGGGACAGGACTGCCTTGCCCCCCCCCCCTCTTTTCCTGTGTTTTTTTTTCTTGTAATGGCAGCTAAAATCTAGGGTTGTTGTTCAGCGTCTGGCTCTGTGCAGAGAGGGAGGTTGTCTGCATAATAAATGAGCCATCGATTGATGTACAACGGGTGAGTCGGAGCGTGAGAGGAGACTAACAGAAGGGCCGGTTTGTATGTTTCAGAGTATAGTGGGGAAATAGGAGATCAGCGAACGACACCAACAGACTATGGCGCTACCTCGGGCGCGGGTACCGTCGTCGGTGGGCAGCACGGACTTGGAGCCCGGAAGTGCGGAGTGGCTGGCCGTCACCTCCACAGTCATCATGGGGCTGGGCAAGCTGGTCGCGTCCTGCGACAGGATGCCAACACAGAGGCGGATTCTGCTGCGCTGCCTAGACGAGCTTGGGGAAAGCTTGAACGTCGGCGACTCGGGGGTGGACATGAGATCAAGATCGAGTGGTGGGTCGGTGGAGGTCGAATCCCTGCGCTGCCGAGTGATCATGGTGGAACAACAGCTACAAGCCATGACCCACCTCAACGACTCATTCGGGTCGAGCACGCATCGCGCCACCCCTCGAGGATCGTCGACACCACGACCTGACAACAACGTGGAAGAGGACCCCGCCCCTGCATTCACAGCGCCCGCCACGGCCGAGCCGAGTATTGCCGACTCGTCAACTTCGTCCTCGGACTCCTCGTCGTCAGAAGAAACCGCACGGGGATCAGACGCCACCCCAGGGCAACCGCGTTCCGGCTCCCCCCGGGCCTCCACCCCTCGGCCGGTGAAGGTCGTCCTAGCTGATGGGGATGCTGGCGCTAGCTCACCCGTGGCCCCTGCCGACCCATCCAACATACCACCTTGGAACATCCGCGCCAGCGTACCTTCGACGAATGGGAGCGTCCTGTGCTGCATCTGCACAAAACGACAACACCCGCCGACAACCTACCGCTGCGATGGCTGTAAAGTGATGTGGAATCGGCTGGTGAGAAAGTGCCGGAACCTACGACCCACGGATCCCGCCTACCCGAAGCCCTGCTCCATCGCCGAACACGAGAAGGACCGTAACGACAAAGACACAGCTGTAACGGGGCGGCAGATTCCAAGCGCCCCGTCAAGAAACTTCGGCGGCGGGGGACGGAACAACCCCTCTCCCCTCCAAGCGCCTAACCCCAGCTGGGCGGAAGGCGTGTCCTCATTGGATTGGGTAGGCGATGGGCGGCGCAAGACACCCAGGGAGGAGTAGAAGGGGAAGGCGACTTGACGAGCGGACTGGGAGAAGGAACATCAAGGAGTCGTATCCGAACTCAAGAGAAGGAAAGTTGGAATCCCCGTTCGCCGACGAGGCGGAACGCAGTGAAGTGAACCGGAACATCGAAGCGGAACAACCGACGCGTCGCAAGTCAACCCCTTGTGAACCCGGTGTTGTGAAAGTGACCTGAGGGAACGAGTGTATCGTGGTTCCTTCAGGGTGAGAACTCGGGAATTGGGAGATCAGCCAATTCCTATCCCGTAACAGTGGACCCTTATACGAACTGAAAATCCCCCGTCGGACCCGAGTGTTGATCCGTTCGCGCCCGATTCGACGGCCAATAGTCCAGGTTTTCCACGCACCGCCAGTCGTCGGACCTCCGTCGGAAAGAGCCTCGCCTCCTCCGGCCTGGACGGCGTTCCCCTGACCGAAGCCGAGCAGCGAAGAGCACATCACCCTGTTGTCTCCATCCGAAGGAGTTGGTGCACGTAAGTGGCGAAATAACTCTGTCTCGTACCCTAGCAACGCGAAAGTCGACTCTTTAAATCTGGCCCAAGCCCTGACGTTTAGTCACCAGAAAGCTGATCAGAGAATTGTACATGGTAACCGTAGCATTTAGTATTTTGTCTGTCGTAGGAAAAGTAACAGGAATTAGGGGAGGACATTAGTAAATCACTTTTATTTTTCCGTTATTCCAAATCAAACACTCCTGAGCCTTCAGCTACTTCGTAAATTCATTTGGCCTTCAGCCCTTCACTTCTACCTACTCAATAATTAGATTAAGTAATAGTCAGTATCCTTCTCGGCCGAGACATTCTGTATTTCATATTTCTGACAATTGCGTTATTATAAGCCAATATTGAACCCTTGTCTTTCACTCACGAAACCCCATTCCTCAGAGCTTGGTAAATTCAGGTGCACTTGGCGTCTATGACCGACCATCTCCGACATTCCGGACGGTAAGTGAAAGTCTTTAGTCTCCCACTAATTTATTCGCCTAGGTCTATTTCTGGATCCCTAGCCCGTTAGGTGAAAACGGCGGGCTACACAGCAATGTCCTACTTAAATGGGTGGCAGTCAAAAGGTGACCTTCTCATGCTTCCTGACCGTCCAAATGTTTGGGGGAGAGATTGTCTTTCTTCATGAAATAACCAACCAAAACGACTATAAAAATTTACGTTATTTCCAACGGTAATCTCAGATCTTAGAAAAACAATATGAAACTCGTAAAACTGAGAAAGCAAGGTAGTTGTCAGAAGAAAATATCCAAAACACAATTTAAAGTGATACTGTAAAAAGTCAAAGGGTTTTTCCTCGAAAATAGTGTTGGAATGGAACCCTGAAGTTTCGACTTTGCTTCATGAGAAGCCGTCACATAAAAAGGGACCTAATTCTTAGCTTGTGGAGTAGACAATATACATGACTGCCTTTCCCACGTGATACTGAAAGGATGGCTTTGATTCTTGTGTAGACTCCGTGCACTCAAAGTTCATCTCACCCCACTAAAATTGGAGCCCCCAAAGCTAATGCTACCCTTATTGCCAAGCGCAGTAATCGATATTCTTTGTTAGACGAGAAGAATGAGTTTCTTTATAACGTAGTGCTCGTAATTTGAAACGGGATTATGAGAGGTGTTGTTGGAGCGGGTTAATTCCTTGGAAAATTTTCAAGATTATATCTAATTATGCTTCACGAAATTATTAATTTCTTAATGACGGGTCTAAGGGGTTTTGATAGGAAAGCGTTCTTAGTTAGACCCCTTGTGGTGAGCAGATGCCTACCGGTTTTCAAAAAGCGTCACATCCATCGAAAAAGGTGGAGGGTCCTGACAATAGGATTTTTTTCAACTCATTATTTCCACGTCCTCGTGATGGAGGAACAGACAGCCCAGTTTGGACATTTGGTAAATGATGGTGAGAAAAGACTGTTATTACCCTGACACAAGCTGTTACCGCAAGACCACCTGATATGTTTTTTTTACACCTTCAGTTCAATCGTTGAAATTGGTGATGGGACGCTCTTACGCATCTAAATTGTCTTTTAGTAAGCAGATCAGTTTGCAAGGCACTTCGTTTGAAGGCGATTTAACAATGCGTCTTTAGAACGCACCTGCGACAGTTTTTTGCCGCATTTAAGTTTCATCAAAGCTGTTATCACTTTTATTGGAAGAAATCAATGTTAAGTAATTATAGGTGGCCATAAAGCAAGGCTCACTGGTTGAATGAAATTGATTCAATCAATTGGGTCAATTATTGAAAACAGCGCTTGCTGCAAATCACGATCTTGCCGGGGGAGGTTCACGTTTTCATTGGGTTGAGCTCACAGTACAATAGGTGCCTCCTCTTGAATGTTCATCGAGTAATTACTTTAAGTGCCCTTGAAATAGCCATCGTTCAAGGCTATTGCGAGGGAATTTCGGAAGATCACAAAACGAGACTTGACTAATTGAATGAGAACTGGCCGGGAAGTATAAAACATGACGGTAGGCAGCACTGCAGGAATCAAACTTCAAATTCCTTGAGCCTGAGGTATGTTCGCTTCACAGCTACATGAGCTGAAGTAGACAATTTTCTAAAAATCTGAAATTTGGGTCAGGGGTCTGTTCCCGGCCTAGGACGGTCCTCGAAACTTTTCAGCCCGATCGGACCAAATTTGGGCGGGGTAGGGGTCAAAATGTGTTTTTTGAAAAATGAATTTTCGAGATTTTGGGCGATCTAGGGAGTGGGGTATCATTTTCCACTAAATTTTGGACGCTGAATCTAATGAAATGGGTCCCAGAACGATCGGCACCCACTGGAAGAAGTTATGGGTCAAATTGGGTATACATTACCCATTTTGAATATGTGTTTTTGAGATTTCTGGTACCTGGGCGAGTGGGGTATCATTTTCCACTAAATTTTGGACGCTGATTCCAATGAAGTGGGTCCCTGAAGAAGTTATGGGTCAAATTGGATATATATTACACATTTTGAATATGTGTTTTCGAGATTTCTGCTACCTAGGCGTGTGGGGTATCATATTCCACTAAATTTTGGACCCTGAATCGATTGGAATGGGTCTGGGACCCGCCACACCCACTGTTTCCCCCATTCGAGGAATAACCAACCCGTGTGTAAGAATTTGTAGATTTTTATCTCAATCAGATGCGTGGAAAAAACGCTCCTTATTACTTGCCTGTTATAATTATGTGCATTATTCGATGACTGCGGGATGAAAGGCTGGTTCTAATTTATCATAGGTGTTGCTATTCAATGTTCCATAAATGATCCAAACATGAAGTTACAGATGGTCAGTTAGATGGTCAGTTACTCAATACTTAACACTTCATTAGTGTCGACTGCCTCCTACCAACAATGATGAACTCGCCTGGATGGGTTTTCGGGTACCTAGGCGTGTGGGGTATCATTTTTCATTAAACTTTGGATGCTGAATTGATTGAAATAAGTCCGGACCACTCCACACCCACTGTTTACCCTATTTTCCCGATGCTCCTGGTTCAAGGATAGCCAACCTCTGTGCAAGAATTGGCAGCGTTTTTCGGTTTAGGTGTCGGGCGTTGGTTTATAACCTGTCTTCATGTGCCGCGATTGAGCTGTGTCCTCTGGGTAAAGCTGATAGCTCACTGTTATTTGATAATTGGGTTGTATAAACGCGGGTGTGATTTCCACTTCTCAGTTTTGGTTATGGATGGGTGCAAATTCCATAGGAATGGATGTGAGTTCAACGCTTCAATTGCTTCTGGATGAGAGTTCATAGATTTTGAATGTAGTTCAAGCGACATTACTGTAGTTCATAAGTTCAAGGGACACTCCGGCAAGTCTCCGAGCCAGGAGTTTTCCTGCTTGAATAGCCACAGGTGTCAACTCTAGTCTTCCATCAGCGATATATTTTGAATGTAGTTCAATAATCCTACACTAGCCATAGGCAGCATTAAATTAATGAAGTATTCCGCTGGAAATCCCATCAACATTTATTTTCTACCAACAGAAGGGTGTCGCTTTACCAATAGATGGCCGGGATTATCATCGTGATCATAAATTCCTAGGAGGATTCATTATGATCAGTCATATTTGAACCCGAACTCATCCAACGCAGACGCAGCTTGCACTGAAAGGATAAAATATTGCTTCAACCTTTCGTGGTTAAAGCTATCACTAACCTCAGCATCCACCTAATGAGGCCGTTAGTCCCGAAGACTTCGTGATCTCCAAAGTTGTAAAAATTTCAGCGATGGTCGGATGAATGCCGATGAGCTCGTCAAAGTGTTTTTTGGTAGCTCCTAACTTGATGCCTAGAGCAAACCCCTGTATCACCTCCCCGGCGTTGGGTGAAAAGATATGAGCACCGAGAACTCGTTCTTCATTGCCATCCTTCGTGACGACGAGCTTTACATAGCATATGGGATGGTTGTCCTCTTTCAGAACGTGCTCCAAAGGAGTAAATTCTTGGTGATAAACCTCAACGGTGTCTGTGTACTGCCTTCTCGCGTCTTCCTCGCTCAATCCAACGCAACCGTACTCGCATGGTGTGAATACGGTTGTGGCGATATTACTGTAGTTCATAAGTTCAAGGGACACTCCGGCAAGTCTCCGAGCCAGGAGTTTTCCTGCTTGAATAGCCACAGGTGTCAACTCCAGTCTTCCATCAGCGACATCGCCCAATGCAAAAATGTGACTAGCTGATGTTCTTTCATGAGAATCCGTGATAATTTTCCTATTCGTCGTGTTTATTTTGACTCCAACGCCTTCTAAACCCAAGTTTTCTGTACATGCCTCTCTTCCAATGGCTAGAAGAACAGTGTCGAAAATGCCAATTGGCTTCACACTGTCATCGTCCAGTTGACCTTTCACGACAATTTTCCCACGTTTTTTGTCCTTTTCAAAGCTGTAAGGAATGCAATTCTTTTCGAACGTAATACCACTTGATTCCATATGTTTCTCAACCAAATCAGCCATTTGCTGGTCAAATCCCCTTAAGGGAACCGACCTGACCATGACTGTCGTGTCGTAACCCAGTCCAGCTATGAATCCCGCGCATTCCAAAGCCACGTAAGATGCTCCAATCACCAAAGTTTTCTTGGGTTCACTTCTCATACTGAACAGGTCGTCGGACGTGATGCACAACTCCTTAGCATTTTTAATATCGGGGTATTTTGGTCGGCATCCTGTCGCTATGAGGAAATTTCGCGCTGTAATCCTCAGTTCTGGTGAATCATTCCCTCTTAAAGCCAACGTGTGTTTGTCGACGAAACTTGCTAATGCGTTGTAATATTTAATGTCATTCTCCATAAGAGTTTTTCTGTAGCCGAAATTCAGCGACTTGATGTAGTTCTGAATTTTGTTCACCATTTCTTCCCAGTTGTGTTTCATCTCGACTGACGCGGAACCAACTTTGAAGTCCCACCCAAAAGTCATCGCGTCTTTCATATCTTCTCGTAAGCCAGCTGCTCTGTGCATCAATTTCTTTGGGATGCAACCCACGTTCACACACGTGCCTCCCAGTCCCCATTTCGTTCCTAGAGGTGTCGGCTCGACGAAGTCACACAGCGCGACTTTCAAGCCCATTCGAGATGCTTCACGAGCTGCTGCAATGCCTCCTGAACCACCTCCAACCACGACCAGATCGTAATCATAATCCAGTGATAGCCCGTTGCATAAATCGTCCAAAACACCGCCTTCCACGTAAGGCAACAGGCTTGAGTAGCCGCCAATGTGGCGATTATTAATGTATATGTTGGGCACTGTCTTTTGGCCCGACAATTGCTTCAAGGCTTTTTGCAGAGCAGCGCCATTTTCAATTATGTCCAGTTCCATAGATGCGTACTTCACTCCTCGCTCTATGAACGCGTCTTTAGCTTTTGTGCACCACGGGCACCATGATTTGCTAAAGATGGCGATGCAGTTGTTGGTGATGAAATCTTCTATTTGTTTTACGGCGCCGGTTGCGGCCGGTGACATCGATCTCGACCTGCTGCTGCTGCGGCGAGACTTGCCACTACTCATAGTTTCAAAACCTGGTGGATCTACGGCGTCAATATTTCCTTCCCACTTTTATAATATAGAATATACACGCTGAAGACACTGCAGATTTTGCATTGGGTGTTAGTTTTTTGTTTCTTCGCAGCGGAAATACAGACACATTGTGGCCATGAGTGTTGCGGTGTAGTAACACATGGGTAGATGACGCCAAGGTATGGAAGCATTTTTACAAAACTCAGTTGAGTGTTGTAGGTTTTGTGTAAACTTTTGTCCAAACTGAGGTAAGCCCATTTTGAAAACTGAGCCCCAATTTTTCATTGCAGATTTGGACTGTCCAAAAGTTTTATAAAATCCCATTTTTTTGTAATTTTGGTTTATTATTCCAAAAATAATCAACCTATGTTTTCATGCAGGAAGTTAACTTCTCCGATTTGACTCGAAATTTGACATTTTACGTTTTAAGGTGTCTAGATCAAAAAAACCAAAATGTCCGTCCGCCGTGGGGTATCATTTTTTCCCACTAAATTTGGGACCTTGAATCGATTGGAATGGGTCCGGGAGCCGCCACACCCACTGTTTCTCCCATTCGAGGAATAACCAACCCGTGTGGAAGAATTTGCAGGGTTTTGGGGCCTGTTGCCAGTCCGGTTGTGAAAGGAGGGGGAAAAGAAATATAGAGTTATTGAAGAAAAACCTACAAACCTCAACCGTTTTATGTCCTAACACACGCACTATAAAAGATTTTCTACAACAAATAATCACATCTTGGTCACTATTCCGTAAAAATTGAGTGGAACGAAGATACGGTTAGCATTTTGTGAATCAGAGTTAAAAAAAAAAATTAAACAATGAAAATCCATGTGCCACACTTGAGAGGTCACCGTCATCTACTATTTGACATTTTGGGTTTGCGTGCTCGCTGAACCGGTTGCGCGCAATTAAAAAGAAATAAGTTGAGGGATCAAATTTTTATAAAATTTAGGGTAGAATCAGAATCTTGTTTCAAAAAAAGAAAGTTTGTGTGACATGAGCATAGTTGCACAATTGCACGTGTGCGCTAATACTTATGTACGCTAATACTAATTAGTATGATATTGCAGGTCCTGCAAAAAAAATGAAGATTCATCTACAATTTTTGTAAATTTTTGGACAATTTGGGAACATGGGAAGGGGGGGGGGGGCAACTCGTGGGACACCTCGTATGTTCCTCCATACTTCTACTTTTTAAATATAACGAACGAATGATGACCCTTGAACTATATCGGGCAATTCGTAGAAAACACTGGAGACAGAAGAGGGCGCGTTATGATAAATGACGGGTGTCACGATTCTCCGAAAGACTTGATCGCTTGGGTCAGAGCAGTTCCGTTACCGAGAACGATTCCTAAATAGACGATACCATAACAGAACGGATATCCGTCACTGCGGCGCGGTAAACGCTCGAATACAAATGCCCTGAGATCGACTGTATTCCCAGAACGAAAGAAACGGTGGTCCGTTCAACTGTGAAATTGACGTTTTTTTGGTAATTGCGGGTATAAAATGAGGTGGCAAAGAGAAACGCAGCAAAATATTGTACGATCGTTGAACTGTTTTAGGTGTTATTTCGCGTCAAAAAGCGTATAAAACCTCAGACTAGGAGCATGGAGACTCATTCCAATCGGTTCAGCGTCCAAATTTTAGTGGAAAAATGATACTCTTCACGCCTAGGTACCAGAAATCTCGAAAACACATTCCAAATGTGTACGTAGACACCCACGTTGACCCATAACCCCTTTTAGTAGACACCAATCGTTTCGGGAACCGTATCATTGTATTCAGTGTCCAAAATTTAGTGGAAAATGATACCCCACAAGCCAGGATTGCCTAAAATATCGAAAATACATTTTTCGAAAAACACATTTTGACCCCTATACCGCCCAAATTTTGTTCGATCGAGCTGAAAAGTTTCGAGGACTAACTAGACCCAAAAATGGGTCTCTGATCAAAATGTCAGATTTTTAGAAAATTGTCTTGCACCAAAAACGGCGTGGACGGCGGACAAAAGTTAGCTCATTTTGATCTAGACACCTTGAAACGCCCAGAAAATCTTTTTGGGGCAAGCTGGAGTGGTTGATTTTTTGCATGAAAACGTAAGTTAATCAAAGAAGAACCAACCATAATTGCCATTCGCTTTTCGATATTTTTGGGGATAAAATTGAGGAGTATTATGAGCATTTTCCACGAATTTCTGGTGCTAAATCGGTTCTGATGACTTGCTGCATTTTTGAGTACCTAGGGGTCCTTCACCGCGGGTGTTTCAGTTTGAAATCCCGTCTTCGTAGTCGACTCCACTTCAGGATTTTACGAAACGTCAATAATTTGACGAAGTTCCTTCGAACAACGTCAGGTTGGATTGGCCTCATGAATATAATGGGATGGCCGGGTGAGCCCTCGCATAATCCGTTGTCAGTATTGGAATTTATACTGAGAAATCGGGGTCAGGTGAAGTTCACTGGTCGGTGGTGGTTTTCCTCGAAAATCCAACCCCGTTGATTGTCAGGGAAGCTTGAATTAATCCAGCATGTCCTGCATTCTCAGAAGTCACTGTCTTCTCTATCACCGACCAGGTCATGGCTGAAATAGACTTTTCCAGAAATGATACGTTCAATATTCTTCAAAATCTCATGGAAATCGAAGCTTGAGTACGGATAACGAAACTTTATTGACACTCAGATGTAATGATCATTGTCATCTTCCTCAATGACCACCGTCATACATTTGGACTGTCTACTACCGAAGGAAAATGCCGGAGCTCTGGGTTTGAAGGCGTTCGTCTTCGGATGGTAAGCGTCCGGCCCTGGGCCACCAAGGTTTCTGACCATCTCCGCTCCTCTAACCCCTGTAATATTGTCGTTGTTTCGTTATAATGGTGTCAGATCTTTTGAAGATTTAATCCTCTGTCGATTAGCGTCTGACAATTAAGTCAATACTTACTACAAGTACAGGCTGGTGCAAAAAGATAAGAACTTTTTAGGAGAGACAGGGGCCAAATGTGTACTTTGAAAAATGAATTTTCGAGATTTTTGGCGATCTAGGCGTGTAGAGTACTATTATCGATTAAGTTTTGGATGCTGAATCTAATGAGACGGGTCCCGGATGGATTGGTGCCCACTGGAAGAGGTTATGGGTCAAAATGGGTATCCATCTACCTATTTCGAATGTGTTTTTGAGATTTCTGGTACCAAGGCGTGTGGGGTATCATTTTCGACTAAATTTTGGATCCTGAATCGATTGGAATAGGTCCGGGACCCGCCGCACCTACTGTTTCCCCATTTCGCCCATGTTGAAGAAATGAGTCTCCATGCGCCTGGTCCGAGGAATAACCAACCCCTGTGTAAGAATTTGCAGCGTTTTTTCTTCCATCAAAAGTTCCTATCTTTTTGCGCCACCATATGAAAATATTCACAAATAATTAATCTTATCAATCATCTTCTTACTCACTTCCACGCATCGTTTTCTTACCAGGTATTTTCTCAGATTTATCATACATACCCAATGGAGCCGCAGGAGTCTTTTTAAGAAAACGGTTGAGGTCATAAGTGTATTTTCCTGGTCCTGGCCCCGAATCTGCGTAGTAACCCAATGTTCTTGGTCTCGATTTTCTGAAAATCATACAATCATACAGTTCGTTATAAAACAATAACGATCGCATCTTCTTTCTAATACTCTATCCTTCCAGAACTAAATAAATAAGTGAAATGAAAACAGAAGTTTTCTAGAAACAAGGACATTAATATTGTATAGGAAGAGTTTGACTTCAGTATGCACAAACTTTGCTGTCCGAGCGCTCTTGTTCGACCTTTTGATGTCAGCCATTACACTAATTACCGCCCCTAACGTCGTATTTAACGCCTGTGCTGAAATGAGAACCATTCAGACAAATTTTTACATGAATCGATACTGCTTTGTTGCAGGTCAGTTACTACTAAACGTACCACTCGCTGCCTGTGTATTCTTCTTTTACCAAGCGCTGGTTCATCACATGTTATTGAATCGTAATTAAAATAGGGGAGAACACTTGCACGAAGTCAAGTTAAATAAAGTGGAAGCCCTCGTTGTTTTATCTTCTACGTATAGTAAAACACGCCAAATTATTTCACAGGGGTTAATTATTTCTCGGACCAGGAGCCTGGAAACTCATTCCAATCAATTCAGCGTCCAAATTTCGGTGGAAAACGATACCCCACACGTCCAAATCGTCGAAAATATCGAACATGGACAAAATGGGGAAATCAGTTGGTAAGGCGTGTCCCGGACCCATTCTAATCGATTCAGAGTCCAAAATTAAGTGAAAAATGAAACTCCTCACGCCTAGGTACCAGAAATCTCAGAAAAAAAACTAACCCTTTCCTCCCCTCTCTCAAATTTGGTCCGATCAGGCTGAAAAGTTTCAAGAACCCACTGTAACCAGAAATTTCAGATTTTTTTTTCACAAATTTCTACCACAAATATCGGCGTGGACATTGGACAGCGTAAGGCCAACTGACCAATGTTGTAAAAATATGTGCTCTATCTTCTTGAGGAAATCTAATGCTCTACAATCATTGATACAAGGGATTTTCTCATTTAGAGAAACTGTTTTGATTGTGTACTAGATTCCTACTGTAGCAATTTATGTTCTTCGTAAATAATTTATTACAATTGTTTACTCAAATACACTGTCCTCATTCACACACTAACACAATCACAAGGCACAATACATGGTTGTAGCACTAATTTATAACAGGGGACAATTTATAACACAAAGCATCTATATTCAGACTCCAAACTGAACTGAACTGCCTCTGCAGCATTCCTCGGTCCCTTTTTATGCTCGCTCCCTTGGCCGAGAACCTTCTCGAGTCTTCCCTGGTTCTGGGAACTCAATGTGTTGTCTCAAGCAAGCGGGAAGGTTCCAGCCAAACAGCAGATACAATGCACGAATGTTCAAGAGTGGCCCTTAGCATGTCATTGACCTTGTAATGCTGGTTGCCCAGGAGGCTGGTGCAAGTGTAATCTTCCAACACTACAAAGATTGTCAGTAGTTTTTCTACTTCCGATTGAACTCATACTTCTGAATGAAATTCCAACTTCCACAATATTCTAATATTCTATCAATTTTTATATAAATTGGTTTGATGGATACTTCTTGTTCTTGTTTGGACCAACGGCATCAGAAATTACCAACATTTTCTGGTGTTTTAGTCTTAGACGTTTTATTAAGGTCAAAAATTTAGCCTCCTTACCTTCTCTAGGAACTACATTATTTACGCAAGATAAATAACACGTGTAAAGCCTCGTGGACTAAAACAAGGTTGGTCAATCCTGCTAGGTATAGGTTAAACAAGATTATGACCTACGACAAGCGCCCTCAAGGGGGCCAAAAATGTACTAAATGTGAGTTGAGAATTGAGAAATGAGAAAAGAAATGAGAAAGATTTGGATTACTGGTTGCAGGTTAGCTTGCAAGGTCTTACATGGAGGCAGCTCTGGCGTTAGGCAGTCGTGGTAAATTTGTGCCCATCGCAGGTTCGGCGCCGTACTTTCCCGGTCCTGGCGTGTCGTCGTCATGGACAACAGTACGAGGCCGCCCTAAAAGCTTTGGTTTCGATTGATTTGGCAGTACGAGGGTGAACTTGGGAAAATATGCCCCAGGACCAGGCACATCCTTGTCGACTGTACATCAAAACGTTGCAAATAAATACAAGGAGATTATAAGTGCTAATTTTTTGTTTTAAAGTGGAAACACTTACGAGTTAAATCTCGAGGGCGGCTGCACAGTTTCACATTTACGCTTGTTGCTTGTCCAAACCTTGTTGTTCCCTCTGCGTTATAGGCTCCCGGCCCGGGACTTTCCTGCAAGTGAGAATTTCAACATCTCTTCTGTTAGAGCTTCAAGTCAATATAATTTTAATGAACTAATGTATAATGCTGTTTGCTTATAACATTTTGCCAGATAATATTTATGCAAAAGGCGTCTCAAGATGGGAATTGGAGAGTTTTTGCAAATCATTAGCGCCATGTTGAACCTCCCAACGAAGCCTTGAGTGATAAGTAGCCTTTAACCTTAAGAAGACTGATTCTGATTATCACCGTGACGAATTTGCAGAAAAGAGCAAGACCATGTATTGCTAAATTCGGGGGGAACAACTTTGAAAACAAAATGAAATAAATAAGACAGCGATTGAACAAGTGTTGCCTATGAATGTTTGCTCGTAACCACTTCCTACTTTCATGCTCTTACTTTTTCACATTCTACGTACAATGTCTCGACTTTGAAAAGGAAGCAAAAAATAAAATGATGGTACCATGTTGTGAAGCTTATTTAAGCGAGACTTTTTTAAAAAATTTGCCGGTATCTACTTAAAGAATTGTGTTCAACATGCAATATAGTAAATTTGCCGAATTTCTTGAATTATTCATTTCTTTCATTTGTAGATAATACTGAAGTAGAAATAATTTTTCAGGGGCTTATGGAACACCGCCGTGTTTGCATGGATTATTTCATGGTATCGACTGAAATTGTATTAAGTAGCAAATTTCACGTTGATAGGTGCTCTCACATTTGGGGGAGAATAAATTGAGGGATTTATAGGGTTTTGGTTGGTTATTTCTTGAATAATCAACCTATGTTACTACGCGGAATCTCTCCGTCCGCCGTCTCCGCCGATTTCGGTAATGAACAATTTGATAATAACCTGAAATTTTGGTCAGGGACACGTTTCCGGCTTTAGTTGGTCATCAAAACTTTACAGCCCGATCGGACCAAATTTGGGTGGGGTAGGGGTAAAAATAAGTATTGTGGGGTACAATTTTCCACTAAATTTTGGACGCTGAATCCAATGAAATGGGTTGTAGAACGATTGGTGTCCTCTGGAAGAGGTTATGATTCAAAATGGGTATCTATCTACCCATTTCGAATGAGTGTTTTTGAGATTTCTGGTACCTAGGCGTGTGGGGTATCGTTTTCCACTAAATTTTAGACGCTGAATCGATTGGAGTGAGTCTCCATGCTGCTGGTCCGAGGAATAACCAACCTCTGTAAAAGCATTTGCAGCGTTTTTTCGTCACAAAATCCGAATTTCTTCTTGAAAAACCTTTGAAAAATCTGCAAATTCTTACACACGGGTTGGTTATTCCTCGAATGGGGGAAACGGTGGATGTGGCGGGTCCCGGACCCATTCCAATCGATTCAGGGTCCAAAATTTAGTGGCAATGATATCCCACACGCTATTTGCCCTAGTCTAGGTTACGCCATGGCGCAAATGGCTAGCGCGTTCGGCAGTAACCGGAAGGTACTCAGTTCGAACCCAGGTGGTGATTTAGTTTTTTTTACCCATAAATTGACCAATTACTTCTTCCAGTGGGTGCCAATCGTTCTGGGACCAATTTATTTGGATTCAGCGTCCAAAATTTAGTGGAAAATGACACCCTACTCGCATAGATCGCCCAAAATCTCGAAAATCCATTTTCAAAAAACACATTTTGACCCCTACCCCCGCCAAATTTGGTCCGATCGGGCTGAAAAGTTTCGAGGACCCGTCTCGGCAGGGAACAGACCCCTGACCAAAATTTCAGATTTTTATAAAATTTTCTACTACCAAAAAGGGCGCGGACGATGGACGGCGTACGACGATCGTCCGCGCCCTTTTTGGTAGTAGAAAATTTTATAAAAATCTGAAATTTTGGTCAGGGGTCTGTTCCCTGCCGAGACGGGTCCTCGAAACTTTTCAGCCCGATCGGACCAAATTTGGCGGGGGTAGGGGTCAAAATGTGTTTTTTGAAAATGGATTTTCGAGATTTTGGGCGATCTATGCGAGTAGGGTGTCATTTTCCACTAAATTTTGGACGCTGAATCCAAATAAATTGGTCCCAGAACGATTGGCACCCACTGGAAGAAGTAATTGGTCAATTTATGGGTAAAAAAAACTAAATCACCACCTGGGTTCGAACTGAGTACCTTCCGGTTACTGCCGAACGCGCTAGCCATTTGCGCCATGGCGTAACCTAGACTAGGGCAAATAGCGTGTGGGATATCATTGCCACTAAATTTTGGACCCTGAATCGATTGGAATGGGTCCGGGACCCGCCACATCCACCGTTTCCCCCATTCGAGGAATAACCAACCCGTGTGTAAGAATTTGCAGATTTTTCAAAGGTTTTTCAAGAAGAAATTCGGATTTTGTGACGAAAAAACGCTGCAAATGCTTTTACAGAGGTTGGTTATTCCTCGGACCAGCAGCATGGAGACTCACTCCAATCGATTCAGCGTCTAAAATTTAGTGGAAAACGATACCCCACACGCCTAGGTACCAGAAATCTCAAAAACACTCATTCGAAATGGGTAGATAGATACCCATTTTGAATCATAACCTCTTCCAGAGGACACCAATCGTTCTACAACCCATTTCATTGGATTCAGCGTCCAAAATTTAGTGGAAAATTGTACCCCACAATACTTATTTTTACCCCTACCCCACCCAAATTTGGTCCGATCGGGCTGTAAAGTTTTGATGACCAACTAAAGCCGGAAACGTGTCCCTGACCAAAATTTCAGGTTATTATCAAATTGTTCATTACCGAAATCGGCGGAGACGGCGGACGGAGAGATTCCGCGTAGTAACATAGGTTGATTATTCAAGAAATAACCAACCAAAACCCTATAAATCCCTCAATTTATTCTCCCCCAAATGTGAGAGCACCTATCAACGTGAAATTTGCTACTTAATACAATTTCAGTCGATACCATGAAATAATCCATGCAAACACGGCGGTGTTCCATAAGCCCCTGAAAAATTATTTCTACTTCAGTATTATCTACAAATGAAAGAAATGAATAATTCAAGAAATTCGGCAAATTTACTATATTGCATGTTGAACACAATTCTTTAAGTAGATACCGGCAAATTTTTTAAAAAAGTCTCGCTTAAATAAGCTTCACAACATGGTACCATCATTTTATTTTTTGCTTCCTTTTCAAAGTCGAGACATTGTACGTAGAATGTGAAAAAGTAAGAGCATGAAAGTAGGAAGTGGTTACGAGCAAACATTCATAGGCAACACTTGTTCAATCGCTGTCTTATTTATTTCATTTTGTTTTCAAAGTTGTTCCCCCCGAATTTAGCAATACATGGTCTTGCTCTTTTCTGCAAATTCGTCACGGTGATAATCAGAATCAGTCTTCTTAAGGTTAAAGGCTACTTATCACTCAAGGCTTCGTTGGGAGGTTCAACATGGCGCTAATGATTTGCAAAAACTCTCCAATTCCCATCTTGAGACGCCTTTTGCATAAATATTATCTGGCAAAATGTTATAAGCAAACAGCATTATACATTAGAGAAAGGCAGACTGAACCTTGCTCAGCCTGCTTTCGGCGCTGTGGTTGTATGCTCTTATAGCCTGAAGAGCTGTGGTTGCTTCAAGGGTCAGTTCTTTGAGGTGTGCTAGGTCCCGGTTGCCTTCCATTCGTGGCCTGGTTGCTGCTGACCCAGTCCCGTCCAGGGAAGTTCGGTCCCGCTCTCTCTTCTCCCCTGCTATTGGGGTCATTGACTTCCTTTCTGACGGTGGGGATCTTGCAAGGGATGACCCCCTTGGGATTCCCGCTGCTACTGGTTTTGCTGGCTGATGGGCAGTTGCTGTCCTGGATGGCGTCCCTGGGGGTGTTGAGGTCCTAGATGGACTGGTGTTGCTGCTGGGGTTCTGGTTGTGTGATTTGGGGTTGATCATTGTGTGTTTATCCCGTGCCACATCCGGCTCGTCCTACCGGGGGGTTCCCAGTAGGGCTACACCCCCGCCGCTTACACTGGATAACTCAACAGATGGGAGGGGGTCCAAGGCCCCTACTCAAAGACTTTCAGGGCTCCCACGCCTCCGACAACGTGGGTACCGGATGTGGTGCTTGCTAGGCCGGGGCCCCACAGGACGGTTGGCGCCGCCACCTGGAGCAAGGGCGACGTTGCCCGCCTGGGCGGCAGCTCTGGTGCGTCGTACAAATCCGTGTCCAGCGATGTCAAGAGGTCCGGGTAGGAGTGCAGGGGGTCTCCAAGTCTCTGCACCCGTCGTCCACGTAACCCTGGGAAAGGGAGTCTTACAGGGTACTGCCAGTCGACCACCTGGTCCCTGGTTTTTTTGAGAGGTTCTTACTCCTCTGTCCATTCTTAGCAGCTAATGCTGAGCCCTCCCACCACGTCAAGGTGATGGACTTTTGGAAGGGGTTTGGTTATATTTTTCATTTAATAATTGCAAGTGAGACTCACATCAAACAAACCCAAACTTCGAGCTCGTCCCAATATCCGGGCTGCTGGGGCTTTTGGTTTTGTCACATCATGGCCAACATAACCGATCAAAGGCGGAAGATTGTAGAACGGTACATCTGCAATCAGCTCGGCGTCAGTATTCAAAGCAAAATGTTATATTCTCTAAGGTTTTTGCAGACCCCCCGAGTATCGATGATTTCCAATTTCAAATGATAATCAAGGATTCAGCGAATTTTGCCATCCTGATGACTCTTATCCACAGTACATCTTTTATAACTCGTGCAACCTAAGCCACGTTGTGATTTTCTTCATCCAATTAATTCATGGAACATACTTGCTGTTGCGTTGCAATCATATGTGTCTTTGGGCACATCAGCAAAAAGGTCAGATTTTACCGTCTGGCGAGGGCTCGTTTGTACTCCCATGGACATTTTTTGAACGTGCGATTTTGAAAACATTTTTACGTGGGGGATATCGTAACGTTATTTTTCACTATTCATCTCATTTTATTCATGTTCAAATGGTGAGAACTATTTACTGTGATTTAAACCTAAATTTAATCAATTTACAACATTAAAATACTGATATATATTAAGTTTGTTTATTCAGTTTTAGGTGACATAGTTATTAGCTTGTGTATCTTGGTTATAATAAGTAATGCCAATTATATTCAAACTGTGAAATGATAGGTTATGCCAATGCAGTGAATATTTTTGTTGAAGCCTTGTTCTAATTTCTAAAAGTCACATGTAAAAACGCTGCAAATTCTAGTACAGGGGTTGGTTATTCCTCGGATCAGGTTCATGGAGACTCGTTCCAATCGATTTAGCGTCGATAACCTCTTCCCGTGGGTGCTAATCGTTCCAGGACCCGACTCATTGGATTTAGCGCCCAAAACTTAGTGGATTATTATACTTCGCACGCCTAGATCGCGTAAAATCTCGAAAATCCATTTTTCAATAAACTCATTTTGAAATAATTTAGAAACCTGAATAACGAAAGATCCAATATGTTTGAACGCCACAAACGCAACTTTCCAGGCTTGTTTGGTCCTCAGTAGGTAAAATAACCTTCGTAGTGACGTCATCACGTGTGCGTCATTGATGGCGATGCTGCTGGAAGCAAATAAACGTAGGTGATCTCGCCTTCTCGCTTTGAACTTTGAGCGTCCAAGTTGATGTACCAATCGGAACCAAAACCGCTCAAAAGCAATGGGATAAATAAATTATCAGAATTTAAATTCTTGAATTATGAATATTGGGTTTGCTTGCTTCACTTCCCTGGTCATCCACTACACTACTACCTAGTGTTAACCCCATGACCAAGAAGTTCAGCTGACAGCCCGTCAGTAGTCGCCGGGGATTCGAGTCGGACCTACCTACAGCGACTGCCGTATCGAGAAGTCTTCCTATTGAAGAGGATATCATCCGATACGACCCAATAGAGGAGGAGCACGGTACACACCGGGAAATTTGGAGAGAAGAGTGTACCTACGAGCACACCACCACAAATACCCAAGGTATTTATGCCGACATTTTAATACGGCGCCGTGGGCGTCTAGCGCACGCTTTACAATGACGAGAAATTATAACCCCACGTTGTAGTGCCTAGTTTACGGAGCGGAGATGTTCAAGCTTTGAGTTGTGCAGTTGGATCACGCTAAAGGATAAATAGTTCCTTGCTAAAGAAATTTTTGAATCAAGCGGGGTTGCCGATTTAAGAATTGAAATATTCATCCTAAAATATTTGCGAGCCGCGTGCAACCAACGATGTAATGAACGCATCGCCATTAAAGATGGGCGCATCTCCTAATTCGATTCAAACTGGAGACCCATACTTACTGACGATGCAATTAGAATTACTGAGCCAAAATAAATCCTGTGATTGTTATTTTGTGTCACTCGTTGAGATAATATCCGGAAAAATAATTCGCCTCATAAAAATGGTTTCGATAACCACGCGCACTACCGCGTTAGTTCGTTTTTAGAAAGGGAGGATTTTGTTTTGTTCGACGAGTGAATATGGGAAAATTCGTGGAATAGGGAAATAAAATATTCCGAAAATGTACACATGTGTACGCAAGTAGTTGATAAATTTGACAATTTATTTCGCGAATAAAAATACACTGTGTACACGCGTCCTTTGAATTGTCCCATGCTCAGTATCCCACACGAGTCGGAAGTTTGAATTTATAGCCGTTCTCGGTTGCCGAGTCGAAGTTGCGCATTCAACCAGAGAACGAGCGAAGTTTGTAGAATGTCCAAAATGGTATACCGCCGGAGTTGATGATGGACATAGTTCTAAATATAAATCGAGTTTCCAGATGATCTCGAAAACCCTGGGCTAGAAGCAAAATTAGATGATACATAAATAAACTAAATACTCGAGTATCGAAGGAGGTTCGTTTTTCTCTCTTACCTTACCTCACCCTTGATGTATATTCTTGCCCAGGATGGTACCTTAGTCGATGTATAAGGTACTACCCAAGATGTCGAGTTATCTTGGGTGTAGAAGTTAGATGTAAAAATCTGTGAAGCCACCAAGCGTTTGAGTAAGCCTGGCATAAATTAGCTGCACGGTGGGAACCTTTGAAGGAAAGCAGCAAGCTGACTTGTGACCAGGGTTGGATGTAGTCAACCATGGGACTCATTCACTCCCTGTTTGCAAGTTTATGAGCATTTCCGCCCCGAGCCTGCGTAGAAGGCTAGCGAGAGGAGATACCAGTGCAGGTTGCGACCCCTGGTATATCCAGCCAGCCAATTCGATGTTTCATGAGAGCATCTATAATGCTCCTTGCCACGAAAAATTGAGTAGATGTTAAAATTGAATCTCGCATTTGAGATAACCGTGTACCGTGCTCCCTATTTTGTTTATGATTGGCGTTCAATAAAACTAAAAGAGTATGATATTCGAATTCAAACGTTTAGAAGTGATTGAGATGTGCAAAAATTAAGTACCCCATTAGCTAGAAGGATATAATAATGGAAGTAACTTATAAAATCATTATTCTGGTCAATTTGATGGACCCAGTGAGAAAAATGGAGGGTGGGATTCTTGATTCTCCCGAAGCTGATTATTTACTATATAGCGTAAATATCCCCTCCTAAATGTGGCAAGTGTGGGAATAGGGGGTTTTTCGATGCTCCCCCGTACCCGAAGAGTAAGAGAGTCGATGGTGTGTCAATTAGCAGTTATTGTCTGGCCAGACCACATAGAGAGAGAAAAAGCTGCTGCTAGTCACACATGAATAGTAAATTTGATGTTTTTGAGAAATTGAAAATGCACATAAAATAATCATACAAAATTGAATGAAATTGTTTTTGACAATTGAGAAAAGTCTCTAAAGCCAATCGAATGACACATATAATTTGAATATGATGTTGAGTAGTACTGATGACAATCGATAATATTCCTGTGTATGTATAATCTTTGTGAATTTCATTACAGAGTATAAGCATGAGCCACTAGCCGATGTCAAATAATTATTTATTTATCTGGTGAACTCAATTCGATGTTGCTTTTTATACATATCGCACTGCGAGAATACAAGGGGCGCAACTCCAAAAATGACAGTTTTTAGATAGGCCCGTTGTGTGATACTCCAAGACCAGCTCTACGCGCCGCTCCAACAGGCTTATTGCTATCTGCTCTGGTTGCCGCTAGACAGCAGGATAAGTCTCTTTCATTTTGGAAAAAATGGATGGGAGGTTGCCTCACAAGGGGCGCATGACAGAGCTCCCAGTGTGTTGTTGGCATTCCTAGAGTGAGGGTGTCGTCACAACAGGCGCATTTGACTTGTGTCCTTTGTAACCTTGTGTTTTTTGTAAGTTGTGGCTGTTATAACCTTGGAGGTAAGTAAAAGTATCTAGTTAAGCCCTTTGTAACCTAAGATGTGGCTGTTATAACTTTGGAGGTAAGTAAAAGTATCTAGTTAAGCCCTTTGTAATATCTTCAGCCAATAATACTTATTTTTACTGCTCACCATCTTTCTGCAACCCATGTTAGTTTCCATTTATTAATACATATTACAATATATTTGTTTGTTTTTCAGGATTTTTTTTTATAGGTTTTAAGGTTTTTTAAAAATTAGTAAGTCATATTAATTTTCTAATTTGATTTCGAATGATAACAATTGAGGTTGGTGCTGACGTCCCTTTATGTTTTGATGAGTTTTATTTTATTTTGCAGTCATGCCACTAAGATCAAAAGCTTTGTTGAATCTACTACCCAAAGTCGATTGCTACTCAAAAGATGGAGAGATTTGGATGTCGCTTCCTGCCAATATTGAAACTGGATCCATCATAGGTTCAGCAGATTTCAAGGATTTAGATGTCGCACTGCTATCACTAACCTTACTGAAGAACCAGGGAGTGCAAGAAGTGAAGGGACAGAGTGGCTCTTGGCAGACAGAAAGTCTGATCAAAAGCCCTGAACCAAATGAGGCTCCTATGGACCCGAGCTGTGAAATTGAGGAAGTGCCTGAACTTTCAGCACAGAATGATCCCGACAGACGTGACGCTGATCCTGAATTTAGCCTTGTGAATCAGGGAAATACTAACTTGAATGGAGATCCAATGATGGAAAGTAAATCCCTGCTGGTGAAGCCATTTTGTGAAGTCCAATCGTCACCTGCTGTTGTAGCAAATAGCGTTCATGATGATTCTTCGCCAGACTTCCTAGCAGAAGCTGGAATCAATAGTGATGATTCTGTGGGTGATCCATGCTACTCACCAATGAGCGAGGAATATGACGATTGGGATGGCGACTATGAAAATAATTATCACCCTCCGCCAAGAGTGGGCCAATATTTACTCCTGCCCAGTATGCGCAAATTATTCGGGATTCCAAGAAAAATGCGCCGTTCTTCGACGTGAATGAGCTCTGCCACAGCGATTTCTTTGATATCCAGTCTTGGACAAACCACCTTGGAAACAATTTTACCACAAATACTGAGGGAACTACCATACATTTCACTGACATCAAAGTTTTCAAACTCTCAAAGGAGGACATGGAATCGGTTCAATACAAAACATCTTACGAGGATGCATCTTTCGGTACAATTCGTTTCAAGAAATCGAAGAGACAGACAAGTAATAATAAAGATCTAAGCGAAGCCACTGCTCAATTGAGACCAGCCTATAAGCAACAACCAAAGGTGGCTGAAAAGAAGAAGAAAGAGTTGATGAAACTGTTTGACAAGAATATAATACCTAAAACGTACTACGGGTTTTATGGTAATCTGTGAGTTACCAACGAACATAATTATTTTCAGGTACTTGAAGAATTATTAATATTTGGTATTCGTTCTTTTTTTTTTTTTTTATAAAATTATGATGTGACACAAGGTGTGTCCTTGAATTTGAGTTCCTTAAATTTGTATTGTTAAGTTACCTACTAGCCAAATTTCGAAAGGTATACCCCTGTTTGTCTTTCTTCACTCATAATAACGGTTGAGACTGACTAAGTATTATGTACTAGTGTGATTACGTGCGACTGCAATAATAATATTGTATTGACTGATAGAGTCCAAGAGTGACTATATACTACTGTGATTATGTGCGATTGAAATTACCTATAGCAATTAAGTTTGCAGTAAACGATTGTGATTCCACTACTTGCCTATATAGAAGGAAAATCTGCTGTTATTAAACAATTTATATTAATGAGGCCTAATTTTACTATTAATACAGTTCCCTCTCACGATTGAAATCCACAACTACTATTCAACTGCCCATATTTTTCATGATTTCATATCGAGAGAAAATGAATTATCCATCCTTGGTTCTAAACCGTCCAAAAGTGCAGCGATTCATCGTCATTAAGAGTAGATTCTACTACTGAATCTGTAGAATGTTATCTACTCTACATCTGGTGTAGCCACGCACAAGGGGCGTAACTCACAAAAATTTAGTGAATTTTTTTTTAAATTTTATTCATGAGAAAAAATTTGAAAAGCCCAGATCAATTTCCGGAGCTGCTGAATTTTCCTATCAAATGCAGAAAAAACCAAGGATCTATGTAGTGTAGACGAGTCGGAACAGCATTTTGAAATAGGTCAAAAACTTTAAATGCGTTTTACCGGAAATGGTGATTTCGGAGTTGCGCCCCTTGTATTCTCGCAGTGCGATATGCAGGTAGATATTTGGGAGTACTATTCGAGTGAAACAATAATCCCCATGTGTGTCTGCAGACAAGGAGAGAACATCAACAACGTAGATATGGAGGTTGATGACGAGATGGAGGAGCTCTTGTTGAAAAATGAAGAGCCCAGACCTGAGGGACTAGTCGAGTCAAGTCCATCTGGGGAAATAATTTTGAATGCTCAAGAGAGGCTGAGCGAAGTGGAGAAGACGATGGCGGCGATGCAAAAATCATTGGGCATGATTGCAGCTGCAATGGGGGTAAATACCCAGTCGACGTTTGGGACCCCTAACCTCCACACAAATCCGCCCAAAAGTATATCTCTGGCCAACAAGGTCAGATTTACGAAAATTGATTACCAGCTGACATATCAGTCATCCTTTGAGAGCTGGAAATCGAGGTTGATGACTGAAATTGAAAGCCATGGTTGTGGATTCACAGTTGAGGAGAATCCAGCCATACCCCCTGAGTTTTCAGCGGCAGGCGCGGCGATGCTCAAAAAGAAAGTATTGGCCCTAATTGTACAGAGCATCGACGACGAGATGCATAGCCTGGTCCGTTCAGAAAAGGAGCCATTTCAAATGCTCAGGAAATTGGAAGCGACTTGCCAGCCTAAAAGTCGTCACTACAAATATGGAATATTGAATAAGTTGAATTCAATGAAATTTGATCCGAAGGCTGAAACGCCAACCGCATTTGTTGCCAGGTTTGAAAGCTTGGTAAGCCAGCTGTCCAGATATGAGGAAGTTCCAAACGAGGACAGGGTGTACAACTTCCTGTTTGCCACCAAACACGCTGTACCAGAGCTTTTCACAGCTGAAATAGATCGCCCTGAACTATCGACAATTCAAGCGTTGCAGGAGCGATTTATTGAAATGGGACGACGTCAGGAGGAGGAAATTCGACGTGCTTCCCTTCCTGGCAATGCTCTCTGGACTGGGCAACAACGGAATGGCAACAAAACTCGGAACACCAATGGTCAATACCGAAGAAAAGTTGGCAAGCAACATCATCAAAGAAATTTGACACAACACCAAAATACGGGTGAAAAGGTCACCAGTAGAACTGTGTGCTTCAAGTGCAATCGTACTGGTCACAAAACGCCCATGTGTAGGACGTCTGGATGGTTCTGTTACACTTGCAGGGAGCTAACAAACCATCGAAGCAGAAATTGCCCATTGAAGAAGGGCAGCACTGAGTCCAGACAGCCAGCTCAACAGAGATTGTTGTCGTCGAGAAAGGGTAAGCCTAGGTCGAGTTCTAGGGACCCTGGACAACCCTTTCTGTGCAAAATGCCTTTGTCTGCAGCCAAACAATTGTTGGCTACTAAGGGGAGCGCCGCCCTCCAGATAGTGGGCGACGACGATGACTATGATGATCCCCATAGAAAGGTCTGGGTATTGCACACCTTCTACGCCAACAACCAGTCCTCATCTGCCGAGGAACCTTCATCAGCTCTACTCGGCAAGACTGATGGTATGTACACAGGCTTTCTAACCATGATTCTGGACACTGGTGCTACAGACCACTTAATAAATCAGAGAAGTCTACTTTCGAACATTCGTAGACTACCAGTTCCTAAAAGAATTTCATGTGCAAATGGGAATACTGGAGCTGATTTAATTGTTGAGTAAATGGGAGAGGTGGTCATTGAGAACAATGGTTTATTTGGATGCCTAAAAGACGTCCTGTACACTCCTGCTCTGTGTACTAACTTGTTTGCACTTCGACGTGTCCTGACAGACAATGTTAAGGCAACATTCTCCAAAGACGGAGTCTGCATCTTAGATGTTTCCACCAATCGAGTGGTGAAGAAAGGGAAATTCGACGGTCGTTTTTGGCGACTGGAGTTTACACTTCCCCTAGTTGGAGCTGATTCCCACAAGCGTACAGCCATCTTGGCAGCTCTTGGCTTAGATGAGTCTGTTCAACGCAAACGCCCGTGTTTGGGACTAGTTGCTGACCAGAGTAGCGTCTGTGACACTTCTCTGGGGGGGGAGGAATGATCAACTAGTAGTAAATCAACAGAGAGATCCAAGTGGGCACTGCAACAACGAAGAAGAAGAGCAACAGAGTGAGCCAACCGCAGGTGGAAGTGCGAGAGAGCCAAGCAGTAACCTGGAACGAGAGACACTGGCCATTTTGAGACCAGCTGATGTACCAGCTTCAAGGCCTAGCCCAGGCATGCTCTAGCACCTGAGATTGAATCATATCTCTAAAAATTACCTCATTCGAGTTCTGAGGGAGATGGGAATTACAAATGTCAAAGTTGGTGACGATGTATTAGACTGTTCAGCCTGCAAAATGGCTAAAGCAAAACGCCAACCTTGCACCCAGGAGAGAAGACGTTCGCAAGTCCCGTTTCAACGTTTATACTCAGATCTACAAGGCCCCATCAAACCATTGGCTTGGAGCACATGTTACAAGTACATTGTGACTTTCACTGATGATTTCTCCAGGTATGCATTTGCATATGGGCTCACGGATAAGACGCAAGTTCATCTTGCTCTATCACGATGTCTCGCGGAAATTCGCTTGATATGTGGGGAGACAGCCAAGGTGATCGAGATTAGAACTGATGGAGGATGCGAGTATAAAACGACGATGATGCAGAAGAGGATGCATGATGAAGGGATTACACTCACAATATGTGAGCCTGCCACGCCACAACACAACGCACCCTCAGAGCGTTTAAATCTGGAACTGCAACAGAAAATACGAGCCAACCTGATTTCAGCAGACATGCCAGTGTCATATTGGGGATTTGCAATGAACCATGTATTATTTGTGCATAATCGAGTGCCTAATGCATCAATTGGTTTCAAATCGCCCTATGAGGTGGCTCTGGGACAGAAACCAAACCTGACATTTGTGAAGAGGTTTGGATGTGAAGTTTACTACCTGGTTCCCACCCCTAAGGGAAAAATGCAACCTAGGAGCCAAAAAGGTTACCTTCTTGAATGTCAGCAAACTGGCTATCTGGTCTTAGATGCAATTACCAGAAAGCTAGTGAGATCCAAACATGTCGATTTTGTTGAAGCAAGAACATATGGTTCCAACCAAGCAGTTTTGAGACATTCAGAAAGAGGGGAGCCGTTCCAGGTAGCTGAGGAATATTCAGTAGGTGACGAGGGTGTTGAAGTCGAGGAAACAACACAAATACAAAACACCACTGATGAAAAATTAGAACAGTTGGAATTACAAGTTCCACAAAGTGAACCAGAAGATTCGAGCCTACCTGAAAACGTTGAATTTCAGGAGATTATAGGCGATCAAGGTGACTGGGAGTTCTACGAAACAATGGAAGAAGGCGCATACCTGACAGAGGAAGGGGATCCTGAGAGCTACGCTGAAGCTATAAATTCGAAGGATTCTGCGCTGTGGAGAGGGGCAATAAATTCAGAATTTCAGTCCCTTGCAGAGAATGAACCTTGGAAAATAATTCCAAAGTCTAGTCTTCCTCCTAACGCAAAGATCCTTAATACAAAATGGGTCAATAAGAGGAAAGTCGAAGCCGATGGATCTGTTCGATACAAAAGCAGATTAGTCGTGAGAGGGTTTGCTGATAAAAATCAGTATGACTTGTCAGAGGTATACTCACCTGTGGCAAGACTGAATGATGTCAGATTTGTTCTGGCAGTAGCCAACATGTTGAATCTAGACTTACACCAGCTAGAAGAATGTTTACATCAAAATACCCGAAGAATGGAATGCATTTATTCACTCCAAAGAAGATCCGTCAGTCAACAGTGTGTGTAAGCTAGAGAAAGCCATTTATGGCCTAAAGGTCTCCCCGAAAAGGTGGCACATAAAATTCTCCGAAGTAATGGAGAAGCTGGGTTTCAAATTTACCCCCTTCAAAGGTGCATTTTCGTTTGGAGACAAGAAGATAAGTTTGCTGTACGTTGACGACATCTTAATTGCTACAAATTCAGCAGCAAAAGGAGCTGAACTCAAAAGGAGTCTGGCTGAAGAATTCAAGATCAAAGAACTTGGAGTTCCTAAGGTGTATCTGGGACTGGAGATATTGAGGCAGCGAAGCAACCAGAAGATGATCATCCATCAAAGAAGTTTCACCGAGCCGTTCGTTACGCAGTTCGAGAAATTTAGTGATGTCCTAGTGACTTCTCTAGAGAAGGCTTAAATGCCTAAATACATCTGTGACAAATAACTCTATGTATACGTCGATGTTGTTACGTAAAGGTCCAGATGAAGTTCCAATGGAAGGGAACATTTTCGCATTCTACAAGAAGGAGTACCTACTACTATGGAAAATGAAGAGTACTTAACAAAGGCAACACAAATTACTGTATAACTGGTGACAGGATTCATGGTTTGAAAGTATCTGGCGTTCATTCATTTATCTATTGAAATACTTATGAAGCGTACATGTAAAGGCATTACTCAGGCTGAATATATGAAGTATAATGAAGTATTTCAATCCATAACTTCAAGATACCTAATGATGTTGTATCTTCTTTTCAAGGAACCTGGCGTTAAAACGAATGGGTGCTAGAGAAGTTAAGGAAGCGGCTCCACCTTAACCATCTCTTCAAAAACATTCCTGATTAGGAGCCTCTTTAACTACAGCGGTCGAAGTTCGTCTGTATTTCTTTAGTTTGATTTTGTTCTAAATTTTTCAATGGGTCGATTTCCATTTGTCAAAATTCACATCCTTGAGACACAGCTATGACCTGCGGCGAGTTGATGTTATTGGATTTATAGTTCCTATTAAAATTCAAGAAGGGGGGAGTATCAGAATTTAAATTCTTGAATTATGAATATTGGGTTTGCTTGCTTCACTTCCCTGGTCATCCACTACACTACTACCTAGTGTTAACCCCATGACCAAGAAGTTCAGCTGACAGCCCGTCAGTAGTCGCCGGGGATTCGAGTCGGACCTACCTACAGCGACTGCCGTATCGAGAAGTCTTCCTATTGAAGAGGATATCATCCGATACGACCCAATAGAGGAGGAGCACGGTACACACCAGGAAATTTGGAGAGAAGAGTGTACCTACGAGCACACCACCACAAATACCCAAGGTATTTATGCCGACATTTTAATATAAATTAATTCCCCTCCGTTAATCAAAGTGTATAAATGCTACTCAGGAATCGAAGCTTGATCTCTCTTTTACATTAACTCTGTCCTCTGAGACCAGCAAAATGAATAAATAAACGCTTTCCCTCCTTTGGATGTAAAAAATTTGAGGTTTATCGGTGGATCTCGCTCATGTATAATGTAAAGTGGATTTTTCTAGCTTTCAAAACATCTAAATCGATTTAGCGTCAGAAAATTTAGCAAAAAACTACACCGAGGAATGCGAAAATGATGATGAAATTGTTTTGAAAATACCCGTATTTACTCCGTTGGGGCAATTTAATTCAGATCTTTTGACAAGTTTGAGGACTCGGGCAGACTCATCTAAGGCCTAAAAACTTACGTTTGTTCGGAGAATAATAAACCAAAAAGAAGAATGAGGAGTATAAAAATTGAACATAGCTACACATATCTACACATGTTTATTTGTCTTGGTCCTATGATAATTTCTTAAGCCATTCTGCATTCGAGAATAATTCCGTAGGTAAAATAGACAAAATGTTTTGCAAAAGTCACCCTTCGGCTCTCCCTCCATTTTTACTCGGCCCTTTAGGAGATGGAGAAGCTTTCAAACGTGTTCGAGAATCCTTTAGACGAGGAGGAATGGATAAACAAAGTTTTTTCTCGATCCCTCGCTACTCCCAGTCGTACTCGCATGTTGCATAACATCCCCGACCTGACAAAATAAAAGGGAGAAAAAAAGACAGCAGGTAATCGATAAAATCACTCTCTGAATTCCTCACGGAGCACACAGTACGGACTCAATCGGTCATGGAGAAAAACGTTGAGATTTGGTATCTCCCCAAATGACTTCAATCCTGTATTCACTGGAGGGTTACCAATCAATATACATTTCATTAAGTAAACTTTGGCAGTCATTAAACGAACCACGAATCGGGCCAAAAGCTGAAATCTGTGCGTTGTTTACTTCATGTTCGTCGTTTTGTAAATCAACGATGACTTTGACTCTGCGAACGCTCTTATCAATAATATTCCAGGCGAAATGACGATGAAAAGGAATCTGTTAGTAGCTAAACAACCCTTAGTGGGAGCAGATGGAATCTTAATTGAGAACTCTGCAAATTCTTTAACAGGGGTTAGGGGTTGGTTATTCCTTCCTAAGGAGGATGGAGACTCATTCCAATCGATTTAGTGTCCAAAATTAATTGGAAAACGATGCCCTGAATCGCCGAAAATCACGAACATATAAAAAAAAAATCTGCAAATTCTTACACACGGGTTGGTTATTCCTCGAATGGGGGAAACAGTGGGTGTGGTGGGTCCCAGACCCATTCCAATCGATTCAGCGTCCAACATTGAGTGGAAAATGATACCCCACACGCCTAGGTAGCAGAAATCCCGAAAACACATATTCAAAATGGGTAATATGTACCCAATTTGACCCATAACTTCTTCCAGTGGGTGGCAATCGTTCTGGGACCCGTTTCATTGGATTCAGCGTCCAAAATTTAGTGGAAAATGATACCCCACTCGCCTAGATCGCCCAAAATCTCGAAAATTCATTTTTCAAAAAACACATTTTGACCCCTACCCCCCCCTCCCCAAATTTGGTCCGATCGGGCTGAAAAGTTTCGAGGACCCATCTCGGCCGGGTACAGACCCCTGACCCAAATTTCAGATGTTTAGAAAATTTTCTTCTACCAAAAACGGATGGCGGACGGCGGACGGCGTACGGCGGATGGCGGACGGCGGACGGCGTACGGCGGATGGCGGACGGCGGACGGCGTACGGCGGATGGCGGACGGCGTACGGCGGACGGACATTGACCTTTTTTGATCAGGACATCATGAAACGTCCAGAAGAAAATTTTGAGCCGAATCGGAGAGGTTGACCATTATCATGAAAACATAGGTTGATTATTCAAGGAATAACCAACCAAAATTGGGAAAACAGTGGGTAAGGCGTGTTCCGGATCCATTCTAATCTAATCGATTCAGGTTCCAAAATTTAGTGGAAAATTATACCCCACACATTCAAATCAAATTATAACATCGTAACAATTTTTTTTTTTTTTTTTTTTTTTTTTTTTTTTTCATTTCTGGATGTTTGGTATTTGGAGACCATTCTGAGCTTCCTAGGACCAACCGTTCGCCTCCTGGGTCCAAATCCCCGCCAAGTTATATCTTCTAAGTTCTTATCTAAGTCACACGAAACCTACGCACACGGCACTTTTTTGTCACTGATGCGTTATTCTTGATCTACTAATTCCAAAGACGCTGCTCGCCTTCTAAACACGCAGATGGGCGAGAAAAAATAATTACTAACCTACCTCTTCCTCACGAACCTGCACATATTGCCAGGCGGCTTCGTGTCTTCATGACAGTCTTCGATGATTATGAAATTCATATTAAGATAATTTGTCGCCTCAGGGCGTCCTTTCGCGACGTCACCTGTTCTAATAATTCTGATCACCACATCTGTCGAGTTACAGATAGAAATTATGAAACATAATTGTGTTTTTCCGCCCTTATATTTCTTCCCCACTAAGACATTTTCCCCACAGGATCTCTTCGTGTTAAATAGGAATGCTGAAATTTTAGGTAAATAAGCGCATATTTGACAAATCATGGAATCCCACTTGATTTCATTTCGTGATTTCATATTTACTGTAGTGTAATAACGTTCGAGTTTTTTAACCTCAAAACAATTTCTGTTTGGCCTAAACCAGCAAAAACGTTATAAATTCCGAAAATGTATTTTGGGTCGTCAACTTACCTGGGACCGAGTAATTTTGGGGTTCGAATCGCGGATTTCTCGTGACAAACAAATCGCTTACGACGTATCAAAAGCATTCAAATTGTTCCACAGGGGTTGGTTATTGCTCGGACCAGGAGCATGGAGACTCATTCCAACCAATTCAGCGCCCAAATTTTAGAGGAAAATGATACCCCACGTGCCTAGATCGCCGAAAATCCATTTTAAAAAATATACATTTTGGTTCACTATAGATGACATGCATTGTACTTTTTTTGTCTAGGAATGGTGGAAAAGAGTGCCTTATTGCCCTAGCATTTCCAGGTTTATAAAATAAAACATTTCAATCAACAAATCAATTAAATTTATCATAAAAAAGAATAATTTTGACCACAAAATTCAATGCGAGTTAGCAAATGCCTCAACCAGTAAGTCAAGGGCTTTGACTTGATTGATTGTTTTCGGCCGATATAAACTGAACAATCGATTGTAAGGAACATTTTTGACTATTGGCTGTCTTTATGCGTATTTTTGTAGATTTCTTGTTGGTTTTCCTCTGATGACGAGTTCAACTCTCCTCGCTCGGAGGTTATTCGACTCAATTAAAAGGACTTCTCGGAAACCTTAGCGCGAAACTCGCGGCAGGCAATAGGTTTCCAAGACGGAATTGACCTTCTCCGAACCTGAACACTGTCGTTAAGGGAAGACATAAAAATAGCTGGGAGTTGATTTGAGCGGGTACATACAAAAATATATGTGTTATGTCGGCAGAGAGAGATGAGCTTTAGGCCAATACACGCTTTATCGGTCGAAAGCTATTTTATTTCCGCGTTTGTGTGGTGATTTTACTAAGGCTTTTGCCACAGGAAAGGAGAATGAGAAGTTGTCTGCTGCAAATTCTTTCACAGAGGTTGGTTATCCCTCGGACCAGGCGCATTAAGACTCATTTCAATCGATTCAGGGTCCAAAATTTAGTGGGAAATGATACTCCACACGCCTAGATTGCCTAAAATCCATTATTAGAAAAACACATTTGAACCCCTACTTCTTCAAATTTGGTCCGATTGGGCTGAAAAGTTTTGAGGACCCGAATTTCAGATTTTGAGGAAATTTTCTACTACCAACATCGGCGTGGACAGCGGACTAACATTTTCTCATTTTGATCCAGACATTTTGAAACCCCCAAAAAAAATTGTTGGGCCAAATCGGAGAGATTGACTTTTTGCATAGAAACATTAGGTTGATTATTCAAGGAATAACCTACCAAAAGGTAGTGATTACCCTACTCCCATGACATCATAGTTCTTGTGCCAATTTTGAAGTTGAGAATCAAAACATGTAGAAAAAAATCAAATGATTTGATTAAACAGCCGTTTCTTCTCGTAGAAATGTGTTAAACAATTATTGCTCATCGAAGAAGATGGTTGATTCAAGTAACCCGCCCAGTCATTCCTTGGCAATGTTTTATTGGACGACGTATTTTCCCCCACCACTTTTCAGCCTGGGGGTGACCAACTGCCGTATTGCCGGAGGCTCGTTCTTATAGGCTCGTTCAAAAGAGCTCCACCATTACAAAGCTGTACGTGTTTCATTATGAGTACAAGAGCGGGGAGAAATAGGGTTCCCAACGGAAGAAAATTATAGTGATTCAATCATTTATAAAGGAAACAATAAATTGCTGGTTAGCCGGACTTCAGAGAAACGGGCTCGAGCTGGAGGAAAATTGACAGGAAGTGTGTGTAGGTACGTTCATCATGGACGCTCTAGTCGGGTGTTTTGTAAAGCATAAATAGTAATTGAATGAGAGCGTTGTTACCTTTACAGTAGTACACATGGCTGAGAACTCTCCTTCGTACGAACCTAACCATTACTTTTTACTCTTACAAAGTAGAACCATCAATTTCAGGGATATGATAGTACTCGGCATGTATATCATAGTTTCATTGTTCAGAAACCAACACAATATTTCGTGAATCATCATTTGATTTCATTTTATTCTTCCCTTCAATCTTCATTTCATTTCATTCTTCCCTCACTTCCCGAGTAATTACGCTGCAATGAGGTAGCGTTCCGTACTTGTGAATCTTCACGACTGTGATTTCCTTGATCAGTGGCACTAGAAATAGAATTACGACGATGCTGTTATTATAAACCGTTTGTATTTCTCAGGGGAAGATTACTATTGTCCTTACAAACCCTCTCAAAGGTGGAAAGTAGAACAAATAAGTTTATTCGACGGCATTATCTCGTATTTAGACGCAGATTGTTGCTACCAGACGGTTTTATAACGTCATGAATGAAGCAGTAGGCCTAGTGTTGGTGAGAAATGGATAAAGGTTTAATGTTCCGTCATGTTTCGCTATGTTGTGGTGGTGATGTCTGTATCTCAAAGCGAATTACCTGGAGGGGAAACATCTTATCACGAAGGTCGGCAATGTCTCGAGCAACATGAATAGTGTCGTTTCGATATTTCCCATGTTTGCTGATATCGATACTTCCTTTCAATAGATACGATACTTGCATCGGGTATTGGAGGTTTGATATTTACTGATATCGATACAAATATTAGATATCGAAACAATATGAATGATTTCTTGAGATAACAAAGAACAGATGATGATATTTGGGAAAAGTTGGTTTTACTGCTGTTTACCTGGGAAAATCTATGTAGAGTAGCAAGTTTACGACCTGCAAATTCTTTCCCAGGGGTGGATTATTCCTTGAATCAGGCGCAAGGAGACTCATTTCAATCGATTCAGCGTCCATAACCTCTTCCACAATTTAGTGGAAAATGATTCCTCACATGCCTAGATCGCCGAAAATCTCGAAAATCCGTTTGTCGAAATACACATACACCCCTAACCCACCCAACTTAGGTCCAATCGGGATGAAAAGTTTTGAGGACTTACTTGAGCCGGGAATGGACCCCTCACTAGAATTTCAGATGTTTGGAATATTTTCTACCAATGTCGGCGTGGACGGCGAACGGCGGACGGAAATTGGACTTTTGGTTGGTTATTCCTTAAATAATCAACCGGGTTTCATGAAAAAAGTCAATCTCCCCGATTCGGCCCAAAATTATTTTCTAGATCAAAATTAGCAAATGTGAATTTATCGAAAGATCGAAGTGATAACGAAGCAATAAAATATGACACATCCCTATCTCACATTTCGTTATCAACCTGTTGATAACGATTGTGCATAGTACATATTATTACGTTGATGGATTAATTGAACGGTTATTCTTGTAATCTCTCGGGATCGAATACTTTACCTTCAATATTATACCGATAACAGTATCTAATTACGAATACTCCTCTGATACCATTTATCGAATATGTACTCGGGAGTATTGAGAAGACACTGGACAAGAGTGCTTCTGGTATTCCTCAGAGATAGTATTGGGGCCGATCTGCATAATAGTATTTCTAGATAAACTTCTAAGAACGCCAATAGATGGGATTATAAGTTCTGACAATGTTATTCACACAATAAACCAAAACTGATTGGGAAGTAGGGTCTGAAAATGGGATTACAACAGTCTTTTAGCTGGATTGTCCGGGTTTGCAATATTAAATAATATTATTATATATAGTATACAATTATACGAGTATATTATAAGAGTAACATGAACTTCTAAATAAAGAATTTTCAATAAAATAATTTCATCACCATCATCCTTCTAATACGACTACTTATCGAATTTTGTTGGTTAGAAGCCATCTAAAGAGTTGTGCACTGTTGAGATCATGTGTCGTAGTAATCTAAAAGTAACATAAAAGAACGCCTGTATTAGCACATATTATTTGTGATTCTCGTAACGAGAAAAACTCATTCACACGTGAGTCGTCACCATGTGCATAGTGACCCCACCGTAATGACTCACAGTGTGTCACAACCGTTCCAAAGCCCGAGTCACGCGATTCTCACGCGCCTAGGCCCTAAAATATCAATTTTCAATATTTGAAAGTTCTTCTTCTAACACTGTTTTTGTTCGGCAATAATTCTGAAAATGAGTTCGGCAAACCAAGACTCGAATCGACGAATTGGTGCGAGATTTGAAATTTTCCGTTATAAAAGCGCTACTCGGCAGAGGACGGTCATTTTGATGAATTGAAAATACGGATAAAAGATTAAGAAAAAGAGAAACCAAAAAGTGGAACATTAGGTGGTTGTATTTCTACAAATACACAAATTATAGACTTAGTGTTGCAAAGGAACCACTTACTCCTCGTCATAATATGTGGCTGAGAAGCTCTCGGTTGAATTCGCCTCCATGTCGCAGGTGCACGGGATTGACTCTCTATCATACGCACACCCCACGGGCTCGTAGGTTCTCTGATCGCACCCACTCCTGGAATCAATCCAAATCATTATGATTTTTTAGCGTGAACATGCATTAGCAATGGGTCCCCGCCAAGGAAACGTTACAGAAAAGTCTCACGCGGGAGTGACGCTGAAGTAGTGTTACCTGATTAGTTACGAGACGTTAGTTACCTACAACCCCTGCATATTACTTCACTGGGGATGGTTATTCTTCGGACCACGATCATGGGGGAAAATTGGGAAAAAAAGTGGGTGTGGAGTGTCCCGGACCCATTCCAATCGGTACAGCGTCCAAAATTTGATAGAAAATAATACCACACACGCTTAGATCGTCAAAAATGTCAAAAACCAATCGGTGCCAATCGTTCCAAGACCCGTTTCATTGGATTCAGCGTTCAACATTTAGTAGAACTTTGGGGAGGGGTAGGAGTCAAAATTTGCTTCTCGAAAAATGGATTTTCGGCGATCTAGGCGTGTAGGGTATCATTTTCCACTAAATGTTGGACGCTGAATCCAATGAGACGGGTCCCGGAAAGGTACATTTCATCCATCATAGATCGGACCAGATTTGGGGGGGAAGGGGGGTAGGGGGTTAAAATGTGTATATTGAATAATCGATTTTCGAGATTTTTGGTGATCTAGATGCGTGGGTATCATTTTTCACTGAGTCCAATGAAATGGGTCCCAGAACCATTGGTACCCATCGGAAGAGGTTATGGGTCAAAATGGGTATCTATCTACCCATTTTGAATGTGTTTTTTCGAGATTTTTGGTACCTAGGCGTGTGGGGTATCATTTCCTACTAAATTTTGGAACGCTGAATTGAATGGAATGAGTGTCCATGCTCCTGATCCGAGGAATAACCAACCCCTAGATTATAAAAATTTGCAGCGTTTTTTTTTTTTGTTTTTTTTTGAGAAAACTACATTTTGACTCTCTTTTTCCCTAACCATAAAAAAATTTCACGCCAAATCAGAGAGACTGACTTTTACTGCATGAAAACTTTTATAGCTTAGTTATTCAAGGACTAACCAACCAAAACCAAAAATTTCTTAATTCAATTCTTTGTAAATTTAGAGAAAGTTTAAAATGTGCATTTCGAAATATGGATTTTCGAAACTGTGGTTCAACTAAAATAAATGTTCGTCTTATTAATTCATTCGTACAGTGACCGCATTTTGATATGCTCGTGTGTCCTTGTCCTGATTGCCCTCCCACAACTTCAATGAATGTACTATTCACAGTAAAATAAGCATATATCTCCACATGTACATGTCCTTCCAATATATGGATGAATTATAGTGAATGAATGAAAGGAGAAATTCCGCTATCTCAAAATACATCGAAAACCCGTTTACTATCATGTAAACGAGTATAGTTTCAGTTAGTTGAAGCCTACGCACTATAAAGGATACAAAATTTTTCAAAAATCTGAAATTAGGATCACAGACCGAGGCTCTAGTTGGTCACTCGAAACCTTTCAGCCCGATCGGACCAAATTTGGGGGAGGTGGGGGTCAAAATGCGCTTTTTGAAAAATGGCTTTCGATTTATTTGGCGATCTAGGCGTGTGGGGTATCATTTTCCACTAAATTTTGAACGCTAAATCAATTTGAATAAGTCTCTATGCTCCTGGTCCGAGGGATAATCAACCCATGTGAAAGAATTTACAGTGTTTAATCATTATCGTACTGGCATGAAACAGCTGAAAGAATTGTAAAGTGCCATCATTCATGAATCGAAAATGGAATGCAAGAACCATTCAAGGAATATCCAACCAAAAACGAATGTCTCTCAATCGATGCGCCATGAGGACTTTAGGAAATCAACATTCAGAGAACACATTTTAGGAAAAGAAGCATTTTGAAAACCAGTATTCAGGTAATCAGCGTTCAGCCAGATGGCAAAATCATGTGCATGCTTCATTAATTTAAGCCAAAGGCTCTAAATAAACAGCGTCCGGGGGTAAAAACAGGCCCGAAGGGACGAATTTTTCTACTTTTCTTATCAAATGAGGTGTATTTAGGTTCTGACGACATGGGAAAGCTTTCATGTCCCGGTTCAATACAGTTTGGACCATAAAATCCTGATTTTTACCACCGCAGGTGCATCACCTCCAGGCTCCCGTCAAACTTCGTCAATTTTAATTTCAAGGTGGTTAATTCCGGATCCATAATCTTCCTAACCGTTGCTGATATCTTGAGCTGAATTAATTTTATTACAGATCAGTAATTTGTCCAATTTACCTGTTCAAGCGGTACCAAGTACGCAAAAGCAAGTAAGATTGCCTTTACGGAATAATTATCAATATTATCAGAGTTCCTCATCTTTTATGGCCGAATGAAGTGCTCAAAATTCGGGGAATAAAATGAAAATCAAGAACTAAATTGTACTTACAGTAGAAACGAGATGAACTTTCTCACTCCCCATTGGCTTCTCAGGCACATCATAATTTCAAGTATGAATAGATACACCAACGCGAAAGAGGCTCCCATCAAAATAAAGCATTGGAAGTAGTAGATCAACGAGATCACATCAACTGAAGTCATTTTGAAACACTATAGGTATTAGGAAGCAACACACGACGAGCCTGTGTTCAGCCACTTCTCAACATACAGAATGACATGGTGAGAAATCTTCGGAGATCATTTCACATTGGTGGGGTGATTTGCTTATTCGGCATTCGATCTCTCCACACTAGATGGTCGAATTATCAGTTAAGACTCTGATGACTGGTGCTTTACCGCCAGGAGAAGTGAGGACGCACACTAAAGATAAGAGAAATTCCACATCGATAGAGCGCATCTGTCTTGATTTATGAGTTGATATCGTCTTCATACCGGTACCGAAAAATGTGTTATTCAGCAAATAATCTTTATATCGTGAATATCGTAGTGTTGTTGTTACTAGTATATGATTATGTGATATTCCCTAGTCAAAGCGCTCCGCTGGGAAAGTGCTGTTGTCATTATTTGAGCGAAACATTTTTATTTCTCTTCTGAGAAGAAATACCTTCTCATCAAATACCTATAGCTAATTCGAGATTTCGACATCCGCAATGCCGTTGCACGAGCTTAATTTAATGTGCGATAAAAAATTGTCGTTTGAGTTGGTTATTCCTTGAATAATCAACCTACGTTTTCGCGCAAAAAGTCAATCTCCACGATTTGGCCCAACTTTTTTTGACGTTTTTAGGTGTTTAGATTAAAATTAGCAAATGTCCGTCCACCGTCCATACCAACTTTGGTATTAGAAAATTTTCTTAACATCTAAAATTTGGGTCAGGGGTCAAAATGTGTATTTCGAAAAATGGATTTTCGAGGTTTTTGGCAATTTAGGCGAGTGGAGTATCATTTTCCACTAAATTTTGGACGACAAATCCAATGAAATGGGTTCTTGAACGATTGGCACCCACCGGAAGAGGTTATGGGTCAAAAAGGGTATCTATCAACCCATTTCGAAAGTAGGTTTTCGAGATTTCTGGTAAACTAACTTTTGGGCGCTAAATCCAATGAGTCTGGTCCTGGCATGATTGGCACCAACCGGAAGAGGTTATCGACGCTGAATCGATTTAAATGAGTCTCCATGCGCCTGGTCCGAGGAATAACCAACCCCTGTGAAAGAATTTGCAGCGTTTTATTTGACTCTTCGTCATTCCTAATCGTCTCAAGGGCCAAGAGAAGTTTCATCAGCGTCTTTGCTCCTGTTACCAACCATCATTTTATTCTAATTACTATCGGGCGTTTAATAAAGTTTGTATTATCAGATAAGTAAATAACGTTTAGTAACTTTTGATTTCCTGAGTTAGTTATTTTGAAATAACATTATTTCGTGAGTTTCAAGTTATGTGACTCACCCGAAGTCTTTAGTCTAGTGTCGTGATACTTCCAATATTTACTGATATCGACACTTTCTTTCGATACTTGATACTTAGGTTAGCGACTGAAAAACTGGAGAAGAATTAGGTAGGTAATCTACCTATTGGAAGATTAAAACGATATCGAAGCAATATAAAATGAAACCTCCTTATCTTACATTTTGTTATCAACCTGTTGATTTTGAGTGAGCTTGATGTGCTTACGTTAGTGGATTAGTTGTATGATTTTTTTTTTCTTTTGTAATCTGTGGTGTTAAGCGCGGCTTCTCGTCTACAGTTTTGCAATGCCTCCCCCTTGGAGTAATGAGGATTTACTATTAAAAAAAATAAAATAAAATAAATACTCGGGTCGAATAGAAAAACGATTTGGAAGTATCGATGGATACTCTTGAGATTGAATACTTTACCTTCGATATTATATCGATATCAGTTCCTAACTACCACTTTTCATTCCATACCATTTATCGAATACTCGAGAGTGCCGAGAAGACACGCTCCAGCATTTGGCTTGTTAAGATCATATTCATATGTTCTTGTCAGGATCTTGTTACGCCTGTTCTGACAAGTCGTGTTTGATAGCAGTTTAGCGTGGCAGAGAATCCATTGTTCGTTCATGTGGTCATTATGTGGACTGAGAACAGCGTACCATATAATAGGGTGGAGCTACATATTTGGTACTACTTCAAAAGCCTTCGGACAAATTAATTTCACACAATAACACTATCCCATTATAAATTGAATGCTTCTGTCTATGAATTGAAGTATTTATTTTTGCTCTCTCTAATCAGTCATATAAGACCACTCGCTTCATGTTCTTTTGTTTGTTCGTAGGAATATTTAATAATTAAATTACTGACATTAGATATAATGAAAAACGCTGCAAATTCTTTCACACGGGTTGGTTCCTCGGACCAGGCGCATGGAGATTAATTTCTTCAACATGGGGAAAACAGGAGGAACAGTGGGAGTGGCGGGTCCTGGACCAATTCCAATCGATTCAGCGTCCAAAATTTAGAGGAAAATGATACCCCACACGCCTAGGTACCAGAAATATCGAAAACACATATTCAAAATGGGTAAATAGGTACCCATTTTGACCCATTACCTCATCCAGAAAGCGCCAATCGTACCTAGACCATTTCATTGGATTCAGCGTCCAAAGCCTAGTGGAAAATGATACCCCACACGTCTGCATGCCAAAGATCTCAAAAATCCATTTATAGAAATTCACATTTTGACCCCCACCCCTCCCAAATTTGGTCCGATCGGGCTGAAAAGTTTCGTGGACTGACTTAGGCTGGAACAGACTCTGACCCAAATTTCATTGGCATTTGACTTTTTTGATCTAGACAGAAAAAATTTATTGGGCCGAATCGGAGAGGCTGTTCTTTTTCATGAAAACATGGGTTGATTATTCAAGGAATAACCAACCAAAATTAGGGTGTCACATGCCCTTGCTCTCTAGGCCCTAG